>OZ038508.1:77492838-77637838 GCA_964036315.1 Acanthosepion esculentum | reverse complement strand
ACAATACTTTTTAAGAAAGGGTTTTGATGGTAAAGAAAGAAGAAAATTTCTAAAAGTCACCATAAAAGCAAAGAACGCTGTGTCCTGAAATGCAAATAAGATTAAACAATTTAAAATATAGAAAAGTTGATTAATGTAAATTTTGAAAAGTCTACTTACATTAGATGCCATTTTCTCTTTTTGTTTTAAAGAAAGACAACAAAATGACTTTCTTATATAGAGAGTCAGATCCGGTTACAAATAATTGCATCCATTGGCTACGTTCGTAGCCAATGGATACACGACAATATTAGAACTTTGTCACATGTTTCTTAATTCATTTGAAGCATACACACGGACCCATATATCTATATCTATCTATCTATCTATATATATATACGGTGTTTACTATATATATATATATATATATATATATATATATATATCAGCACAGTATGTGCAGTGCAGTGATTTTTACGGTTTCATAGAAGAAAGAATTTGAGATGATGTCATCCAAATTTTTATTTTGTGTAGGCACCTCAAAAAAAAAAAAACAAAACAAAAAAAACCAAAAAAAAACCAGATGCCTAAGGTTTAAAATTCATTTTAAAAAAGAAAATTTTTTTCTTGAAGTTCCTATTTTATTAGGGGTCTAATTTTGTGTATTAAGTCATCCAGGCCAAACATAAAAAAATATTTTTAACTATTTCAGTTTAAATCGTGCGAAAGTTTTCTTAAGGAAAAATGGTAATTTGAGAAGGGAAACTATCCAGAGAGAAAAAAAGCGGTTAGTTGGTGGGAAAGATTAATTCTTCAAACAGCTTTTATCTACTTATTTATTTTGGTTGGTACCAACTGAAATCGGATCTGCCGAAAATGCCTAGTCACTCCGGTTACTTCATAAGTCATCGCTTTTTAATTGTTTAAACAATAAATATACTTATTTCATATGACAGAGTATTGGTATTACGTTTCTAATAGAAAAAGGTCCCAGTTACGTCGGCTGAAAAGTTAATTGGTTTATTAGGAAGGAATGAGGCTAAAGCTGTGAAATCTTGCATGCATTAATTTCAACAATTCCTATTAATAACTGTAATGTTTCGTCCCGGTTAAACTGACATCTTACTGTTCAAAGTAGATTTCAAAAGTAACTCGTAGCGGCTTCTATTGAAAATGAACAAAATTTAGCATCATGGTGTTATGAAATACCCGCAGAAAAAGCTTTTTAGCCCCAAGGACATTCATGCTGACATGGTTGTTACATTAGGGGTAAGATGCTCCAGCTTCGTCAACAGTGCAAAAGTGAACAACAGTATGTAAGAGGGGAAGAGAGAGTCTTGAAGATGTTCCCAAGGTCTGGATGTCCTACAACTGCCACCACCGAGGAAAACATTCATCGTGTTCCCCACATGGTGATGGATAACAGACGACTGATTATAAATCAAATAGCCAATGCTATTAGCATATCCTGTGAGAGCGTTGAAAATATTCTGCACAATGAACTTGGCATGACAAAGGTTTCAACTGTTGTTTGCAAGAAGCCTTTTTTATATTTTTAATAAAAACATGTTTGAAGAATCCAAGCATTTAAAATTTAATACCATTTTCAAGTGTGAACTATTTTTAAAAGAATTTAATTTTTTCATTTGTTAGATTATTATTTGTATGGATGTTCAAAATGGAAATAATTCTGAATTGACTAAATATTCATGATATATGATAATTCAATAAGTTTTAAATTCAGAATAATTAGAAAAGACCTCATTGGGTACAATTAAATATTTTATGATATCAGACAGGTAAGGAAATGATTAAAAAAACTCAAAGCAAAATCAAACGTATCATTTAACAAAATCAAAACAAAAAATCTACATGTAATGTAGCATAAAAAATAAAATTATTCATTCTACAAAAGCGGACAGATTAAAAAATTAAATGTCAATTATTTTTTCTTCTTCATAATGTTGGATTGTCTTTTCTAAATTTGGCAATCTTCCAGGTCTTTTCTAATAAAGAAGAAATAATTAAACATTTAGTCAAGCAGTTTCTGAACCAGCAGACCCAATAAAAAAACTGTTCTTTTCGGAGAATAAAAAAACCGTAAATGGCGAAATAACACAAGGTGTCGCATAGTATATAGATCTACTATATGTATATAATATATGTATATATAGATACTATATACGCTAATTTAGGTATAGTATATTAGAACAGATTTATATGGCGCTAAATGTAAATTGATGGAAATTCTGTACAATCAAATATTGTGACGATGTTTCAATCAAATCAATTCCATAGATTTCATTTCAAGTAAGGATTTATTTAAAAAAAGTTTATTTCATAATTTTTCATATTTTACTTAGTTTATTTATGTTTCAGTTGTCCTAAAGACGAATGGCTTTCATCTCAGATCAATCACAAAGATTAGAAATTAATACCGATTAAAGTTGTATTTCCAAAGTTGGATGCTGGTTCTATCCAATGTATTGCCTGTTTGATCAAAGCGAATTAGATTAATATCAGTTAGCAATCTCCCTTTAATCTAGAGAGACATATCCAGAGATGCCATATATCTAAGCTTCCCGCTAAAAGAAGGATGAAATCGTCAGCTGATGAGAATACTAGTGCACCTAAGCAGGACACAATCAAAAATATGATGCCCGGGTAAATGACAGGATCTATGACTTTTGACCGTCAACTCTGAACTTCTATTTCCCGTTGGCTCGAGTCAAGAACGTCATTGAATTTCTGCAATACTTGCAGAGTCTCTACTGTAAACCCTCTCTCACGACAATGTCCCCTCCCAGAAGTTTCAGGAGATGAAGATCTCCTTGGAAGCTATCTTTACTGAACCGCATTATGTGTGTGTTACCTGTGACTGATGGTAATTTGACAACAAACGATATTTTGGCACGAGACTTACGGCGTAGGCGAAGGCCTGAAGAGGAAGTCAGTGGCTCTAGTCTGTTCCAGTCTGAGTGACAGTTATACGTATGATATTCTGGCCCAAATCATTGAAAATGAAAATAGGGGGTTACTATATCCCCACCAAGTGTTCGGGTGTAGTAGTGGACAATGCCAGCAACATTATGAAGGCTTTCAAGGAATCTGCTACTACTGAGATTTCTGAGGAAGAAGACCTTGATGAAGACGACGATGACCCATTCACTATTAAAAGTAAAGGGGAGATGTTAGCTGAGAGTTTGAACTCTGAAGAGATTTACCATCTTCTTCCTCACTACCGCTGTGTGGTAAACACACACACACACACACACACACACACACACAAGCTTCATTTAATGTCCACCAAAAATGCCGAGGCAACCTTGCGAAATGCCGTATACAAAAGCCTCCATTGATATACATATACGTTTCTGTTTTAGGATCAAGTTCAGATTCTTCAGGTTTGATTCTTTTCTTATTATTTCATCTTCTCTGACTGGTTCTTCTCTTGCTCCTTATGTCTGCAGGTCCCTTAACTTTTGAAGATTCTTGTGCGCGCGCATCGGGGGCCAATTTAGTTATTACAGCTACAGGCTCAAAGACAGACGATTCCAGTTCTACAGATTCTGTAGGTTTTCAACATTCTCAATCACTTCCTGGACTGGAGAAGACTCTGGGGTTGGTTGGGGCAACAATCTAGTAGGGGGGGGCAGATATTTCCCGTTCAGGAACTGATCAGTCATTGACTTTCGACTCAGTGCCTACACGGTTATGCATTTTGCTCTAATACGACTTAGTTTGGCTTGGGTGATTTTCACACCCCGTTAACTCGCCAGCTCATTTAAATTCCGACGAATGGCATCTATGATGGCAGTAGCTTCACTTCTACCATTTTGGCGGCTAACTCTGCAGTGGCCTCAGCTTTCTTGGCTGAGATGCTTGTCACATCTGAGTGACGACTGTAGTGGTGGCTATGTTAGATGGCTCTGGAAGTGGTAGCTCTCTATATCAACCGTATATATTCATTATCTTGCACTAGGCGTAGCGTTTTTTTTTCCAGACATTTCTCCATCTGCTGAAAGGCGTAGTGTCATTATTCAACGTCACAGCTGTGAATACGTCGATCTCCTTACGGATTTACTGGCTCGGTGTTATTTGTGTCTGTACATTGCCGTACAATGCTCCCAATCTTGTCTCAAGCTTCTAGACCATGGGGCGGTAAATGAAGGATTTTTGTTCGGGCCGCGAAGGATTTTTATTCGGCTCGCCAACTTAACATCTGGACAATAATTATCTAATTCATTTTTGAATCAAGAAAAATATCAGTTGGTGTTAATTGGCTTACAATGCGACGAATTTTTGTAATCAAGAAATATGTTTTGCCAAACGGAAAATATAAAACCCTTTTGAATAATGCGAAAATGATGGTATCATTATTAGGAAATACATATGTTTGTGAACAACATTTTTCGAAAAAGAAATATACGAAACGTTCATTTAACAAGGTTGGGTGATGAACCTGTTTTTTTTTTATTGAGCTAGTTGTTATACTGTTATTCCTGCAATAAAATAAGGTATCTTGTGTAAAAAATATAACATTAACTGTGCTGTTTTTTCTTTAACCCTCCAGACCAAAGCAGCCTTCTAGACAGAGCAATTTGAGGTCAAGACAATTTATTATAGCGCGTTTGAAAGGCACGGTGGAGTAATGGACAGCGACTCCGATTGAGGAAACGGAGAGCCGAGTTCGAGTTCCAGTCGAATCCATTGCATTCATTTACGTGCTAATACCGTTGGGAAAGGTATGAATTCTCTTCTTCTCTTCCCATAGCTGGCGGGAGAAGAAGGACAAACCGGGTTCTATAACCTTGGATGGCAACTGGTCTACCGCAGAAAGGAATGGCAACCTACTGCGGCAAAAGATTTGCCTCGTCTGTCATATACCGAAAAATACATGATCGCCTAAGCGTGTATCACGCATGGCACGTAACTGACATTTGAAATCATGGCCTTTCTCCGAAACACTGAATAGCTTTATGGCCCGATCTCACTAAAAGGTTGTCGAGCTTTTTTCTAGATAGTTGTCATCATTTATCACATAGTTCGCTTTTAGAGAATTAACATTTTAAATTGGCGAGAATCTCCTTGATATAAAGTTTCCATTTGTCTTCTGTTGCCGTCAACTTCTCTTCCATCTTCACCAACTCTTGTTCTCTCAGTTCCATCATTTTGGAAGTTAGGTGTCTTTTGTAAGAGGAGTAACTGGTTTTAACTGAACTTGGAGCAGTTGCGACTTTCGCTACATTCTTTTTCTCTCTATCTATATATATAGTTTAAAAGTGACACCGTTAATGGAAGGTCAGTTTGGTCGCATTGTTCTTCCCACTCAGAGACGAAAATCCACTCCGTACGAACGATTTTAGACTTTTTTTTTCCGTAACGAAGACAATAAATTCATGAATAGGTTGACAATAATAATGGACGATAGAACACATTTTTCCAATCGTAGTAAGCTTTAGGGCTGCTTGAGTTTATGTAATTTTGCCCTCTCTATTTTTATTCTCGGCCGAGAATTGTTTCAGTTACGGAATTTTGACTTTCTTTAAACTCTCATTTTAGATGGGAGAATTCCCGTATAAGATTTGAGGATGAAATGGCTAGAAATACCCAAGAGACATTGCAGGATGACCTGGCCTTGACATATGGAAAGGACACGTTTACGCTGTAAGTGACCACTGGTCTCAATGAAAAGGTTTCATACCTCTTAGTGACGTTATCCTTTTATTTAGAATTACACCATGAAAACTAGAAACAAACAAAATACATTAAGAATTATTTTTAGGGGCACATGGTGTTTTAGAGGAGAATTTCAGACTTAGTAGGTAGCAGATATTTACCGTGTTGCCTCGTAGACCAGCAGTAGTTAAAAGAACACATGGTAGTTTTCTTACCCCGAAAGAGTCACGTAGTAGCAGACTCGCAGAACTTAGTCAAACATGAATGTATACATGTGATAAATGCCAAATTTGATATTTTACGGAAAATTAAAAGTTATTATAATCTTTCTTGATACTATTACTGCTGCTACCATACTACTGCTACTACGACATAGTAAAGTCTCTAAGTCTGGTGACGCATATACAGGGCCCTCGGCGACCGTTAAACCTACTGTTTACCCCCCCCTCCCCCCCCAAAAACAAAACTATACAACATCCACCAATTTGTAGAGTGTGGAGTAGTGGGAGGGTTAGTAACAGAAGAAGCGTTGATTGATTTTTATGGCTTATCAATGCCTTGTGAGTTATTTAACCCCGAAACATATTTCGGGTTGGAGGAGGTTACAGCACCCAGTGTTCCCAAGCGGCCCCCTCCCTGTCTAAGTACTGACCGGGTTCGACACTGCTTAACTGTTTTCAGTTCGATTTGACCGCAAGCAAGAAGAGAAGATATGGTTACATCGGTAGGTTTGATTTTGCATGGAAAGTGCTAACCAAATTCTGAAACAAATTCATTTTACTGATCAAGAAAAACATCAGGCTACGATGGCGTCAAACAATTCCAAATTAAACTTGCAATAAATTAAATTTTCTCATTTCTACTGGAAAGAGAGAGAATGTACATAAGCATACATGTCTTTCAGACTCTGATTTTGAAAAAGAAATAAATTTCTCGTGCTTGCATTCCTCATTGAGAAGCTCGTTGGGACCAAATGACAGGCCCAAATTTAAGAACTACCTGAAGGATATATACTTCAAGGAGAAAGAGCAGACTGAACCCAAAAAGAAAGCAAAGGAAAGAATTGAAATAATAAAAAAAAACAAAAAAACAAATACAAAATCTGCCGATCAAACAATATCTCTTACAAAGCAAAGGTCACAGCGTTCTCCTCTCCGTCCACCAAAACCCAAAGATAGACTTAAGAACTCCCCCACCAAAAAACAAACAAAAAATAAAAAATAAAATAAACTGAACCAGCCAAAGAAAAACAAGAAATTTATAGTGACCAAATTCCTAACCAAAACAGATTTGATAAACTGGAAGAAATGGAGGCAGAAAGCTAGAACCCACAAACGGTCAAATCTCCAAACTCAAAACTTCGGAAAATTAAATGACAACCACATACTATTATAAAATCCAAACACATTTAGCAAGCATGTATCAAATAATTCTATGAAACTTCCGTGGAATAAAGGCAAGCATAAATGAACTTCTTTTGCTAATAACAGATCTGCCACCGGCAGTTGTTTGCCTTCAGGAAACATTCCTTAAGCAAAATGAGAAACTGAATATAAATATCATTAATACAACTGCACACATGACACTGGGCTCCGAGCGTCAGGCGATACATCCATCCTAGTTACGAATGATGTACCCTAAAGTAAATATACGGGCCACTGCTGTTAAAGTGACCCTACACAGACCAATAAACATCTGCTCAGTATATATCCCACCCAGTAAATGAAGCTAAAATTCATGAAATTATAAGACAACTCCTTTTATGATACTAAAGGACTTTAACTATCACAGCGCTATATGGGATTGTAATGACACTAACCAAAAATAATGATAAAACCCCGACTTACATAAATATCTTTTCCGGTAGCTACTCGGCAATAGACTTATTCCTGTGTGATCCATCAATTTATATGGATTCCTCTCGGAAGATGCAGGTAGACACATGCAGTAGCGATCCCTTGCCAATCGTCCTACAAAACTCCGAACCTAATGACAAAAATCCTCTCCGTTGGATATTAGGCGGGAAGAATTTTAAAACCAATGTTCTGAAAAACTAGTTGAACGAAGAATCATCAAGGACTTAAAACATTTTACGAAAATCTAAAAAAATGCATCCCAAAAGATTAAAAAAGAAGAAAAACGTAACTGATTTTGGTTCAGTGGAAAATGTAAAAAAGCCATCAGGCTAAAAAGAGAAGCTCAATAAACAACCTACAACATTTAAGTTGCTACAATTTAAGCAACTCCGAGCAAAAGCACGGAAAATAATTAAGGAAACTAAAAAAGAACGCTGGAAAAACGACGTCAACAGACTCAATTCTGCTACAAAAACAAAATCTGTTTTAAATATGATAAAGAAAATAGCAAGGCAAATTCCAAACAAACATTGTAAAACACCTCTCGGTAAATAACTCTAACCAGTAAAAAGGATATTGCTGACCAACTAGCAAAAACAATTTCTAAAAATTCATCTGGCAAGAATGGTAGCCAAAAATTTCTAAAGTTCAAACAAAAAGCGGAAAAACTAGAACTAAACTTTAAATTAAATAATGCTGAGCTATAACCTACCATTCACTCTGGAAGAACTAAATGAATCTATAAAGAAAGTCCACAACACAGCTGTGGACACATATGATATTCACTACGAATTTATAAGAAAGTTACCCAACAGATTGTTACAAATGTTATTAAAATTGTATAACAACATATACCAGAAATGTGGAGACGGTCATTCCTCATCCCTATTCCAAAACCTGGAAAGGATGATACAGACCCTGAAAACTACTGACCGATTAGCATTAACCAGTTGCCTATGTAAAACTATGGAAAGAATGTTCAACAACGGGTTGAATTGGTACCTGGAAACTAAAAGCTTAATCAGCGACTTCCAGTGTGTTTAAAAAAAAAAAATGTAGCACCATAGACCACTTAAACGCCTTGAAACCTTTGTTAGGAAAGCCTTCATTAAGAAGGAACATCTCATGGCAGTCTTTTTTGACTTGTAAAAGGCGTACGATACGACATGAAAATTTAGTAGCTTGGAAGACTTGCATAAACTAAGACTAAAATGAAGGATCTCAATTCATAGTGAATTTCCTAGAAGACCGAAGATTTCAAGTCAGTATAGGAACTACGCGATCAGAAGTGCAAAACCAAGAAGGGTTTCCACAAGGAAGCATTCTTTCAGTGACCCTTTTTTGATTAAAAATTAACTCCATAGTTAAATCTCCAAACCCTGGGGTGAGACGACATTCTAATTATGTACAAATCGTGACATATGCATGCCCCAACAATGCCTCAATAAAATGCACAAATGGGTCACAGAAAATGGTTTTACTTTTCCAAAATGAAAACTAAATGCCCACATTTTTGCAAATTAAGGAAACTGCACATCGACCTCTGTTTAAAATTAGACGGGGAAGAAATCCCAACAGCACAAGTTCCTAGGCACCATATTTGACAAAAAAAAATTAACATTCATTCCCCATCTAAAATATTTAAAACTAAAATGTAGTAAAGTCCAACTTCTGCGTGTGGCAGCCCATACTGAATGGGGAGCAGATCGACAAACATTAATTAAACTATTCACATCACTACTTCACTCAAAACTGGATTACGCTAGTTTCATATAGGGAGCGTCCAGAAAATCATACCTAAAAATATTCAACGAAACCTATCATCAAGGCCTCAGACTAGTACTTGGGACTTTTAGGGCATCCCCGGTGGAGTGCTTATACACAGAAACCAATAAAACACCTCTACATTTATGGCACACTAAACTGGCACTACAGTACTACGTCAAAATAAAATAATGTCTAATTAACTTAGCTTACAGCAGTACCTTTTAAACCTAATTACTGTGATCTATTCTAACAAAAAGACAATACAATAAAACCCTATGGACTCAGGATGAAATCCATTGCTGAAGTGTTAGGGACCTCACTCTCAAACATACAAGAAACGATTGCAGCCAGTATTCCACCATGGACAATCAAGCAACCCGAAGTCTTGCTCGAATTAATTAAACTGTCTAAACAAAAGACGCACTCACATTCAAGGGCAAGTTTCATGGCATATTGGAAAACTACCCTAACCATATTCCCATCTATACAGACGGTCAAAGTGTCGGGACAAGACAGTGTTCAGAAGTGAGCCAAAAATATTGCAAAAAAGGAAAAAAAGCGCCTCCTAGAGGGAAGATTTATTTTTAAGGCGGAGGGTTACGCAATAGAGTTAGCGCTCAACATCAGAGCCAACAATAAAAAGAAAAATTCTTAATATTTTTGGACTTACTATCCGTCTTAATGGCTTTGAAAGAAAACAAATCCAACCGACTCATTATCAAACTATTATGTAAAATGAGCAGCCCTACTTGAAAAGATAAAGACATCAAACTATATTGGATTCCTAGCCACATCGAAAGATTCCCAATCTCCCCAGTTTGTTTTTGTCCCCTTTTTTCATCTCGGCTGAGTCAGCTTTTGACTTTCCTCATTCCGTACATTATTTTCCCCTCCCCATTCCATTAGTGAGTGTGCTTCTTTATTCTATCTATAGACAGAATACAGCGGCCACTCTTATTATTTTGAGGGGTGGACTGTTCCTACTAACATTTTGTTTTCGTTTTGTCTTTGGTTGACATTTTGAGTTTCTTGTCGGGGGTTCATATCCCCTCCCTACCATTTCATGTAATTATATATATATATATATGTATATATATACACATACACACGAATACAGATTTTTAATTCATGGGGTGTTTTGTAGGACCCTTGTGTATATGTAGTATTGTGGTGTGTGCAGGATTGAAACGTGATGGATTAGTTCTTGTGGTGAATGTGTAATTGTAATGAATGAATGGGTCGTGATTGGGGTTAACTAGGAATAGGATAGCTAGTGAAAGACCAGCCTTTCCCCACTTCCTCTTCGGCCTTGTGCCACAATTTTGTATTTTTTACAAAATAAATATATTCCTAGCCACATCAAAGTGAAAGGTAACAATAAAGTAGACCTAGCAGCCAGATCAGCTTTAGATAGGAATGTAGATTCAATGACCAAAATCCCATACACTGACTTTAAGGAGGTCATTAACAAATATATTCAAAAGGAATGGCAAAGGTGCTGGGACGCTAATCCACACATTAAACTCTTCGCAATTCAGCCCAAACAAGGAGATGGAAGTCGGCTTTCAGAAAATCTCGAAAGAAAGAAGTAGCACTGGCCCACTTACGCATTGGCCATGCGAGAATAACCTACTCATACTTGCTAAACAACGAAAATGAATCCGTATGCTAAGCGCGTGTGAAATGACATATTAAACATATATTAAGCGAGCGTTCAAACCTTGCTCTCAAGACAAAAATGCTATAATATAAACAACAAGTATGAGATCTTTGAGAAAGCAAAAGTGCATGACATAATCTCATTTCTTAGAACAGTGGGTCTCTGCCAAAAAATATAAACCAAATGAAAATGTCAATAAAATCAATTTCTCTACAAACTGTATATCCAAAAATATATCAAGACAAAAATGCTATTCATACGAATCTATTGTAAAAATCTTATCGGCATTAAAAACCCATTGAGGTCGATATGCCGTAAAACAAACCAAACCACTCCTATTGAGAAGAGAGGTGAAAAAGCTTACCATTGAAACAAGCATTTTTCCTCATTCAAGATTGTTCTTTAATGAGAATTATATTGCCATGCAGAACTTGAGAGGTTAAACTTTTGTTTTTGGTTTAATCTGTCTACATTTACTTAGGAAATTGTTATCAGTCATATTGGAATTCATTTGTAACAAGTTAACTAGAACAGTGTTCATGATGCTTGTTAGATTTGGTCCAGCCATAAAAACAGGAGGATTCAAAATTAGGGCCTGGTTTCTCTTTTTATGGCTGTCAACTGATTGTATTAATCTACAAGAAGTAAGACAACCTTACGAAGAAATTCTACTAAGTTGTCTTACTTTCAATTTTCAAAGTTTCCGCCCTGGTGTTCAATGCACAATTGCAGCCGAGCAAACACAAACTGGCATACAGGTTCGCAGAGTCAGATATCGATTTCCTCCAACTTTGAAGGCTTTGAATTCTCGTTTCTTGAATGGCACGCGGCTTTTCATGATAGTCTTTCATGAAACACTAAAGAAAAAGTCTGGAGGCGTGAGGTTTGAGGATCCGTTTTCAGGAAAAGGTTTTCCTCAATGGCACTGACGAAAGAATAAGAAAATTAACCTGCAAGATAAATATTAATAACAAGATCTTCCAAAATGCAGACATTACTTTTGACTCCTCTTGTATTTAGAAATATTGCTCGTGGAATTTGGATAAATTTGTATATTTTTATATCTATTTGTGACTTACATAGTAAACGACTCGCTTTATCTTTCGTTTTTTATTGTCTATCCAAGAAAATATTTTAGCAGTATCGTCAAAAAGATTTACAGTAATTACTTTTATAAATAAGAGTGAAAGATATCACTGGAGCTATTTTCTGTAAATTGATTAAAGTTTGGCGATTCAAAATTTTGATTTAAACTTTAGAAACCAAGGAAGTTAGCGTCGCAAAGTAATTCTTTTAAAGAAAGACGTTTACTGAGTTTGTTGAGTTGATAATAATCATTTTATGTTTGTATAGGCAGAGGCGTCTACATGGAATTTAGCTGAGTGTAAAGGGGGTTAGAACTTAGCTTGTGCAGAGGAAGGGCTCTACTTCAAGTTCTTAGCATTTGACAAAAGACGTCTTTATGACGCCATAGTCTTTTTCGACTCTGCCAATAACATCTTATGTGATCTAATTTATTTCTCCCCATTCATGAAATCTCTTGCAATCTCTCAAAACTTGTTCACTCATTCACAAACGCTTTCGCTGTCATTTTTTCTTCAAAGCATTCATTCGTTCGTCTGTCTGTTTTTTCACTGAAATCTTATATGAAACTTTTAAATTTATTTGTATATACAGTGTAACCCGGATATAAGAGAGTAGTCGGGACCGGCAAAGAAGTATCTTATATCCGGTTTTCTCTTATATCCTGGTTTGGTCTATTTTGTTTAGGTAAGTATGGCTTTCAATAGTTTTGTGGCCCAGAAAAAGACCGTTAATTTTTTGTCAGGGGTCATAATTCAACTTGGTACTTGTGGATTATCTGTTGCCACGTTTTACCTCCGACAGCAGGGTAGGATATAAGACCCCCGAGCTTTCGAGGAGGCTGGCTTCCAACATTTCAAAGTTGAATCATCGATACAATTTCGTTGATAAAGATACCGGAGAGCACACTCAAAATATCGAACGATTGTGGGGATCAGCAAAGTGGCGGAACAATCATCACCGACGAACGGAGCGACGCCATCTTGAGACTTACGTGGCCAAGTTCATGTGGAGAAGTCGACCCATTAGACGCCATCCTTCAGGCTATCGCCGCGTTTAATAATAAAACCCGAATAATAAGATTAATGTTTATTATTTGGAGAAATAAATATAATTTAAGAAACAACGTATTTTTTTTACACACACCTCTGTTTGTGAAAAAGTTTAAAAATTTATAAAGTGGCGGCAGATGACCCACAATTCCCTTCAACTTTTTGATCATCCGTAGAATGAATTAACTCAAAGTTGCAAAATAAAAATATTTAAAAAAATGTTCACACTTGAAAATGGCAACCATTTTTGGGGTCCTTCAAACATTATTTTATGTCAACTTTATCAAAAGAAAAGAGTTTTAAGCTCGTACTGTAAACAGACGTGCCAATTTTTCACGAACATCAAATATGTTTTTCCTGTGGAAACAAGTTATTCTATTCAAATTAGGTATCAGCAACTGCCACAAAATAATTTACAATTTAAAAAAATTCTTTTAAGATTGTGATCATGTTTTTGATGTGTTCGCGTCCTACGATATGCACACTATATTGATATTTATTGGTGGGGAGGGGGATTTAAATTTATAAAAATGTAAAAATTCGGAATATTCAACATTCACTAGTACGGATTAACTACGACGTTATCGCTGATATGAAAATATTTCCGCAAAACTTAAAAATAAAGAAACTCAATATAAAGTTCTGTCATTAATGAATAACTACTGAAAATTTAAATGAAATCCAACAATTCTCTGATTTTTAGTAGATTTTTAAAACAAGGTGTATATCAGTCAGTTATGTGCCATGCGTGATGCACGCGTAAGTGATCATGTATCTTTCAATGCATGACTGACGAAGCATATTTTTCCCGCAGTAGGTTGCCATTTCTTTCTCCGGTAGACCAGTTGCCATCCAGGGCTATAGAACCCGGTGTATCCTGCAATTTGTCCATAGCTGGGGGGGGGGGAGAAGAAGAGGATTCATACCTTTCCCAAGGGCATTAGCACGTAAGTGAATATAATGGATTCGACTGGAATTCGAACTCGGCTCTATATAAGTTGTAGCCTCTGTTTGTTATCGAACTCCTAGAATTTTGGAGATAGACCCCCCCCCCCCATAACCATGTATATACATATTCTGAAATTACATTACTCAGGGTACTTGGATAAATATAATTCATTTTGATTAAAGGGGGTTCCGGGGGAGCACCTCCCACTGAAATTTTTTTTCTCCCTTTGATTTAAATTTGAACATCTATCCAAAATATAGGAGGAGAAAGACAGAAGATGGAGGTCACCTCAGCGGGATCAAAATGAGACAATATGGACGTCAAGTTGAGCAAGAAATCTCCAATCAGTGGGCAGTACCTTACAAAAGATATTTGTTGTTGCTTCAATTAAACTGTCATGTCAATATTGAAATCTGCTCATCAATTCATTCAATCAAGTATTGCATCAAATACATATCAAAGTGATCAGACGAAGCTGTTTTTATACCCACGACTGAATTTCCCCCACCTTTGATTTAAATTAAATTTAAATAAGAGAATGACTCCTATCCAAAATATAGAAGGAGAAAGCCAGAAGATGGAGGTCATTGAGTAGTAATGAAATGCAACATTTTTCTCCACAAATTATAATAATGATTTAAAATCAATCACTTTCTTACAAAAAATTATGTTATACGCGGGTAATTCGGCTAGTAATTATGTTATTGCGCGGGTAATTCGGCTAGTTTCTAATATACTCGGCCAGTCATTTCGAATCTGCTTCATTCGCGAGGAAATTGTCACTGTCATATAGACATAATGAAACGGTAAAAGATTTTGTCCCATATTCTGAGCCCCCTTTTTTTACAGTAATGTTTACTCTGTACAAATCCCGGAGTCACTCGAGGTAGAGGGTTCGATAAGGGGTAGTTTATATGGATAGGAGGGGAAGATAACGGTTGGCTAGACTTGAACAGGTTAAGTTTGTAGTGATGGGGAAACATCCTCTTGGGAATCTGTTCCATAGGGCAGTGGTTCGCATGAATAGGCTGTCTGAGTGGATCTTACTTCTCGCTGATGGAATACGGAGGGAATGTGGACGTTTTGTTACTATGTAAGTGGTATAGCGGGTCCTAGCCGTGAAGGTCAGACCTCTTGGAACCAGGAGATGCAGTTCGTTCGAGCAATTTCCATGGTAGTAGCGACAGAGCATCAAGAGTGTGGAAAATAATTTTTCTCCCACAAGGATTCGGGGACCCTTTTGAACTTTATCAGTACGTGAAAATGAGGCCTGGGCGGCTCCTTGCCAAATATGGCAATAGTACTCCTTGTTTTACATTCGAAATAAAAAGAAAAATACGACTTGAAATTTCGAAGTTTATATCAACTATTTTTTTGTAAATTAAAAAAAGATTTAATTCAGCATGTGACCAATAAATTATTTCAAAATAACCAAGCTACCTCGTTTCTAATTTCTAGCTCAACAGCAAATCACAATGTGTTTTTCCCAACTCTGGAAAGTCCTCAAGAAATGTCATTTCCTCAAATAAGATGACTTTATTGACGCCATTTGAAATAATGATATTACAATTCGGATAGTTAGTCAGTTATGTGCCATGCGTGATACGTGCTTAGACGATAATGTATCTTTTGATACATGACTGACGAGACAGATTTTTCCCGCAGTAGGTTGCCATTTCTTTATGCGGTAGACCAGTTGCCATCCAAGGCTATAGAACCCGGTCTGTTCTTCTATTTTCCAACAGCTTTGGGGGGAAAGGAGATTTATACCTTTCCCAAAGTAATGCCGTAATCGATTCGACTGGAATTTGAACTCGGCTCTCCGATTCTTTAATCCGAGCCATTATCCATTACTCCATTTTCCGTTTAATTTCTGATGCAAGTTGATCAGATATATTTTTTTATTTTCAAATTCTGAAACTTATTACTTACAAATATTAAATTTATTTTTTTACTTAAAGAAAAAAGTTAATTGAAATAAATTACATTCCGGACGGCATTTTTCGTTTTCTTTCGAAGGCGTATTTTTAAAAATTCATAGCAAGAAATTAAGAAAAAAATAAAAATGCTTGCTATGTAAAAATCGTTTGCAACGCTAAAATAGACTATAACCAAAGCAATGTCAAGTAAAATACTTTGCAGCCATGTCACTCATGTCTACAGATGAAGACGATACTTAAAACGGTAATTTTAAACAATTTTGTCTTTTAAAAATAAATTTGAATCTTGACAATTTAAGTTTGTTAAAAGTTTTGTTTTCAGTTTTACACTTACAGAGATGCTATGAGGTGAGGTCATGCCTTCTAGACACATGACACTCTAAAAGAATTCAGTAAACTGCCTGGGCGTCCCAGCGACGCACCTTAATTTTCCCATGAAAAACGATACCATGCACCAACCAACCCGTAACAGTTATAGGATAGTAAAAGGAATTTGTTGCTTGTTGATACTAAGTAAACAAAGAGACGTTTATTAATTTAAAATGCAACTTATATTCTTTCTATAACCGAGCGCGAGTCATTCGTCAAATGAACTATTATGAGTACTCAGATATTTAAAAATATATATATCTTGTATTTTTGTTAAATAAAACGTATTTTTAAAACTAGCACAAACGTTTTAACTAATAAGCGGATGATCGGCTTTGATAATATACTTAATTATGTAGCGTCTGTTCCAGTATCAAGTCAAGGAGAAACGTCCCAAACTTAAAACTAATAAAGTCATTTTTAAGAGAAAGAAAAACCCAACTCTTGCTAAAAAAGAAAAAGCCAACTCTTAACAATATTAACTACGAACAAGGCCACAATGTGCTAACCGTATTCGGAAATTAAAAACATTTCTATAACACACTAAAACATATACATAATGCACACACTCAATTAAGCTGAAAAACTGAATCATCCTTGATAATGGCTAAAGGTATAGCCGAAAGCGCTCGGAACTATAAAATATTTGGACAGTTTTTACACACTCTTTGTTCAGAAAAGAAAGCTCTTACATAAAAAGCTTAACCGTAGTACCTTGTCTGTCGATTTTAATGAAACACACACACACACACACACACACACACACACACACACACACACACACACACACACACACACACACACACACACACACATATATATATATATATATATATATATATATATATATGTATAACGTATGTTTACAGTGAAAGTATAAAATTTTGTACAAAATATCTGTCATTTAAAGCATAAAATTGCATTCAAAATCTATCTAGCCGAATCTATAAAATTGCGTACAAAATATTTAGAGTTCAGCATTAAACAACCCATAGTGATGTTGAAATACCGCTAAATAACCAAACCAAACCAAACCCAAATCACTGAGCAGGTAACTGTACTGTGGACATTGAGTCTTTAATGGTCTGCTTAATCTAGAAACATCAAGACAATGCCAGATGAAAATTCAAAAGCTGATGAGAGGAGTGGGGTAAACTACACGCAGGATAAGGGACAAAAGGTATTTTTAATTTGAATTATGCAATTCAATTTGATTTCTCCTATTCATCCAAATGATCTAAAAGATGCGACAGTTATCTCGTATCTTTAGTTAAAATTATTACTAAACAGCTGTTAAAAGAGAACTTTTGTTCCACTGTTTCATCCTGCCCAACATGCAATCTTAACCTTATATGATTTGGTACCGTGACCAGGATGTATTTTTATATAAAATAATATAATTTTTTTATAAAATAATGGTTTTACCGAAATATATACATGAAGAACCGAAGAACATATTGTGTTTGGAAGATTTTTGAAAGAGAAAAAAGATGTTAGCCTAGACAAAGAATCGTTTCTGAAGAAATTAATCTGCAAAGTGGAAGGGGGACACAAAGAGCAGGTGCAAAATGATATCCCAACATGATCTGGTTTTATGTCTACCCTGTCAGTAAAAATTAGATAAGCGGAACAAAGGGGTACAGAAATAGGACTTTATGTGAACAAACTTTCAAGGACAAAAGAAGTAAAGAGACAACATGAAACTTTGTAATTTCAACCCGAAGAAAATTTTTGTATTCTGTGTGAATATTTTTTCTTTTGTTTTTAAAAAAATATTTGTACACGTTTCACAGCGTCGTTTTTGTGGGGAATTTTTTGTGTATCCATTTTTGTAAAACATTTCTTTGTGTTTAATTTAAATGTGGTTTGGCTGTTGTGATTCAGGCCAAAAAAGAAAAACAGTATTGAAATTAGACACAGGGAATGGCACACCTATTTTTGTGGTGTGGAGGGAGCGTGTTTAGAGACCAGTTTTCAGGTAATCTGTAAATTGACCAATGCTAAAAGAAAAGATTATGCTGGTTTTTAATTCTGTGAAGAAGAAGCAGTGTTTTAGAACACACGCTTCATTCCCACACAGCTCAACCGAAATTAATTTTCAGGAGCCAATATTAAGGAACTAAAATGAAGTTCATATCTTTGGAAAAGTTATGAATTTGAAATAAATAGAGGGTAGGTGGGTGATATGATGTGGTGGCTTGTCTTATATAGCAAGGACGTGCAGGTGTGTGATCTGGAAATAATCTCAACATAATAATTTGAAAGTAAGCAGATATAGAAATTGTAACACAATGGCGTTTTCTTATGAAAATCCTTTTTCCTCAAATTATTATGAATTCAATAATGTCAACCGTGTAAAACATTCTTTAAACATGTTATTCATATGAAAAATTCACACTGTGGAATTGATTTATACAAATGTTTATCATAAGCTGAAGATATTGTTAATAAGGAGAAATTTGTGACAGATTAGTTGCATTACTGAATGCTTAGCTGCATTTTAAAAACTATATTATTGACACAAACTATAATATCTTCACTAGTTTAATCAAAAGTTAATTGCGTAAAGGTTTGTATGACATAATAACTATTAGGTTGGTGCAAAAATAATGTCGTTTTTTGACGTTCTAACATATGTGAGAAAACGACATTATTTTTGCACCAACATAATATAATTAAAGATTTACAGTAATTTAAAATATCAAATTATTGTAACATTGTATCCAAAACAATTATTCAAAAACTCTATTAAATAAAAGTGTAATCTTTACAAAATATTATACTCTGATATTTTGAATATTATTTGAACTGAGGTAAATTAATATAATAAATTAAGTTCAAATATTCAGTCCTACATTAAATAAAACAGTCACCAGCCTGGATGAACTTAAAAAAATATTCCCAAAAGAAAAATAATGAATTACACGTTGAATTGTTATTTCCTTTCACAGCCCTAACAAGAAAAATATTTGATTTCAATTGACCATCAATTCATCAGTGGAGTCCTGGTTTATTCTATTTCAATTACTGATAAAAGTGGTTTTTAAAAAGAGCAAAACATTGATGACATATGAAACTTAGTTTTCCAAGGTATCACACACACACACACACACACACACACACACACACACACACACACACACACACACGCACGCACGCACGCACACACACACACACACACACACACACACACACACACACACACACACTATAAAATAAATCTATTGAACACGGCCAGATGTAAATAATATAGACCTCTATTTGGTTAATAACTGAATATTTTCTTGACTTTTTATAGAGAACTAGGTCCTAACTTTAATTCCTAAAACATACAATTTTCGAATGACCAAAGGGGAAATGGTGGTGTATGAAGTGTTATCCATTTGTGGGGAGGAGATCAGGAGTCCGATCACCCCTAACTGGGTTAGCCAGGGAAGGAGATCTGTTGTTGAAAAACCTAAAACCCCAATGATCCAGGTTATAAAACATCATTAATGACCCATTTCCAGCAAATTGGAAAAGTGTATTTTGTGAACTAAGTCCATATATTTGCATGTAGCAGACAATTTAAGTTCTTTTTAACCATATTGAGAACCTTACATAAGGAAAATAAACCTTTTTCTACATTAGATCATGAAAACTATAAATGTGAAAAAAATAGATTGCAATTTCAAACACATTTTTAAAATGTTAAGTGTGTCTAGAACTATTGTTAGATTCTGATAAATTGCTAACCTACATTCCTTTGTGGAAAATTGAACATTTTAATTGGGATATTATTCTGTTTTTCTGCTTTTCTATTTTTAATATTTATAATGCTTTTAGCAATATTTAAAACATGTCAAAAGGTTATCAGCAACATACGTAATCAATTATGCACATCTGTATAAATACATAGCATAACGTGTATCCTTAAAGGTGTAACAAACTGATTGTCATTTAAAATAACAAAGATTAATAAATCTTCTCTTTACAGCATCAGTATAATTTAACATGCAAAGATTTTTTACCAAAATATGAAAGAATCTGTGATAGATTCGATTCTACAAATTGCATTGCCATATAACTGGAATTGGTCTTTACTAAAAGGAACTGCATTTCTCGTAGAATATTAACAGCCTCACTGAAGTTCCAGTGTTTGACTGTTATTATTATTAACTTACAAATATATCACTAGTGTGGAAGGTTGAAAAATATGGCTTAACTTTTCATTCCTTTTGGTTTATGACTTTATATTTTTTGAGTAAATCAATCAGGTAAAAATGTTGACAAAGAAATACGTTGATGAAACTTCAGGAAACCAAATATTTAAAACACTTGATCAAACTGTCCAGCAAACCATTTAATCTTTGTTATTATTTCTTAGATAAAAGTAACATTTTAATTAATTATTTAATTCTTAAATATTACCCTATAAACTTTGCTTATATATAATAATAAATGAATTCCTTTCAAAGGACACTTAGTAATACATATTTACTGCATAGAAAGAATTGGTTTATTTACATTGTTCAGCTTGTTGTCCTCATCTTTATTGTCATGTTCACGATGTTTCGGCCGTTGTATGCTCCGGTCTTCGTCAAGTGATATACCTTGGAATTTTTCCACGTGTAATGTTTTTTCTGGAATTCTCAGTTTACCAGAGCTCACATTGTAGTTTTTGTTATAGTTGTTTTTCTAGTAATCTGTATTACTGTATACCATCTGAAGAAGTTCAGAGCGTACAATGGCTGAAATGTTGTGAATATGGCAATAAAGATGACGACAACAGTCTGAAGTCTAGTTACAATAGCTCACATCAGAGAAATATGGACATACATCGGTTTTGTGGGTCACTCAGGGTGTGGTCTTGATGAAAGTTAAAATTAAGCGAAAAATGATCATTTGTTGTTCTCTCATAGAGTAATAAATGATTATTACTTTGGAAAGAAAACATTTGAGCTTCAAACAATTATATAGTGACCATTACATCATAATAACAAAACTATATTTCATTTGGCAAAAGAAGTTTTACTTATGAAATTCTTGTTTATTTGATTTTGAATTCATTTCAATCGGTCCAAGCGTTTCCATAAGTCACCTGTTTCACTGTTCGTTTAAAGGATCCAGTCTCTTTCTTTTACAACAGCATTAAAAAAGTTGTGAATAAAATGTAAACTTGACAAATAAATAGGATTGGATTGTTACTTAAAGAGCTTCATTTGCTCTAGTGTCAGAAAAAAGATTACAAAATTTGTATGAAGGCCGACGAGGTGTGACAGTAGATTTCTGAAATAGAGTGTTCAGCTTACATGAAGCATTATATTTTACATAATCTTCTTTGAGTCAAACAGTTATTTAAAGAGGGAATCTTGTTGAGATAAATATCAGGAAAACAGTAACACAAGTCAAATGAAGTGAATTCTGTGCAGATTGAATTAGAACTTCTTGGCTAAAAAATCTAATGATAATAAAAAGAATGAAAGTTTGCAAAAAGAATGAGGAATTAGACAGGCAGATTTCCTTACATTCTAGAAAATAATGAGGCAAGGCAAATATAAACGGGAACATGTATTTCTAACACGAATTTCAATTTAGTTACACTAGAAAGAGATTCAAAGTGTAAGACAATTGAATAAAGTGTTAAAAAAAGAAATAAAATCTTCCAAGTTGACATGAGTTTCAAAAGTTCAAGGTAGCTAAAGTAAAAACAGATGGAGCCATGAGCTGAAAAGATGCCATCTGTTCTTACAAGTAACCAGTCTTGCTAAAATACAGCAAGTTATTTCTGCATTGGCAGAGAACAATAGTAAATGTACGTCATTAACACAGAGAGTAAAGAACTGGTTCAATAATGTTGTTACTGGAAAGAAAAAAGAAAATGTATGACTCAATGAAATTTATTTTCTGAATGTAATTTAGTCATGTTGTTTATTGTTTGGAAAACTCGTCAACTTCTGAAGATATGAAAATATGTTGTACATATTTATTTTAAATATTCACGTGTTTTTTAGAAGAACCAGATTCAAACATTCCCACTTATATTTAGTTTATACCAATAGATATATTCAGTAACATCTTTCTTTTTGTTGAAAAATATATATTTTCTGTCGCATCAAATATTGAATAAAGAATCTAGTCTTTGTTTTAAACTTAAAGAATAGGGAAAAAATCTGGCATGAATGTGAGTTGTCTGTTTTTATTTTTCAAAAACAAATAGTTGAAAAAAGCATATTTGGAACAATTATCTTCTGAAGATTGTTATAAAATTTATTTTAAACCGAATTTAAATGAATCCTTGAAAACCTATGCTTGTATATTTAATTTTTTACATGGAATCTTGCAGAATCTAATATTTGTAATTTTATTAAGTATTGTTTAGTTTTTTACTTTTTGAATGTTCTGAGAAAATTCTTACTATTTCCTAAATGACGTTTGTACTTGATAGTTAAAGTAGCTATTCGTTTTATTTTTTTTTATTTTTCTGTAAACTTTAAAATGATGAGGTATACACTTGAAACATGTTTGAAACTTTTGTAATATTTAAAAAAAAATACCATATCACTTCAAGACATAGAGAGTCATGACTCTCCACAAATTCCATTTTGTATTACTTGTGAATTGCTATGCATTCTTGGGAAATATAGTGGAGGACTTCCCCATTGTCTTCTCCACGGTATGGAATTCAAAGTATTTCCTTCTCCCAGACAGACTAGTTGTCACCCTCCAGTCTTCTTTAGGTGTCTGTCGTAATTGGCAACCTTCCAGGAGTACCCTTCTTTTAAAGCTGTTGTCACTCACGGCTACAGAGCACAGTCTATAGTGCTATTTAATCCACAGTTGGGGGGAAGAGAAGAGAGGCGTTTATACTTTTCCTACAGGCATTAGTGCAAATGAACTCAACGGAATTTGAACTGATTCCACTAATTTCACTTCCCATGCTGATATCAGTTACAGTTTTCGACAATTTTAAGAAGCCATTGTTGGTAAGTCTTTACAATGTCGAATGTTTTTTTGTATTTCTTCAAATTGTTTGACATTAAAAAGTGTCTCATATGCACCTTTTTTAAACAATCACTCATTCAATACCTGAGCATCACTAGTTTACAGCTAAACCAACAATAAAAGTCTCATTGTCCTTCGATATTGACTTAGTACCAGAGGAGGCTAATCAGTGAAAAGTTGAACTTTTCTTTCTCAAATATTTTTATCATAATAACCTGATTAATGTTTTCATTTACATCTCAGTGAACAAGTAGTTGAGAATATGAGACAAACACAGAAAGTCCTGGCTATCAAATCAGTGTTCTATGAAAATATATATGTAATATTTGAGAAGTTGATGCCAAGAATCAAAACCATGACCACTTAAGTGCATGTGAACAAATGCTCTTTTATGCAGATTTTTAACCAACCAACGACATGACAGCAGTTTAATGGATAAACATGCTCACGGGGATCGGCTGAATTTCATTTCGTGCATTCGTGTGGGGAAAAAGCAATTTAAAGAACTTTGAATGCAGTATGGTCATTGGTGCCAGACCGCAATGACTCCGGTTATTTGAAAAAATGGTGGCCTATTAGAATTTTCGTGCACACCATTCCCATTTTGAAGGTTTGCAAAGTATGGGCATTAAAAGAAAAAAATGTCTAGTGAGTAGCATGAAAGAAGTGATTGGTCAGTCTGGTTCAAACTAATAGAAAGGCAATAGTAGCATTCTTTTACAACGGAGCACAACACGTTGAACCTTTAGCAGATGGACTACAGAAGCAGAAGACAATCTCAGGTGCCACTCCTGTAAAGCTAAGAAACATGAAATGGAGGCTACAATTCGCTAAGGATCACAAAAATTAGATGATGAGAAAAATGTTGACTGGTCTGATAAATCTCGTTTTCTGCTGCGACATTAGGATGTTTGGGTTAGAAATTGGCATAAACAACATAAATACCTTTTACCAGCCTTTTACCAGCGGTTCAGATTGCTGATGGTAGTGGTGATCTAATGGTATGGGCAATATCTTCTTGGTATACACTGCGACCCCTGATACGAATAAATGCTCTTAAATATGTTGCACCCTACTTAGGTATTGTGGTTGACCATACAGCGAAATACATGGCTACAGTGCACCCCGTCCTCTACTGACCACTTCCAGTAGGACAACACACTGCGCGTGTCACAAATAAAAAATAATGGTAAATTGTTTCATGGAATACAGCAATGAGTTGTCTGTGTTAAAGTAGTCTCTAGTGTGACAGAAAAGAGAGTTTGGGAAACATACACACACACATATTTTTTTATTGAAATTGAAGCGAATCTAGGTAGCGAAATTAGATCAGAACAATTTTGTTTACTGATGGAAATCTGATCTCGCCCATTTGGAATTGGGTCGTTGCAGAGACAATGAGAATGATCGAAATAATTTTTATCGGTTAAAATTTGAAATAGGGCTTACTCAGCGATGGAGAACTTTGAAACTCACACGGTTTTGAGTTGACAGCGATACTCATGATAAACGCGTGCGGACTAAGGGTCGATTTATGATCAGTCAGATTTATCTATATAAACGCGTAGTTATGCTGAAAAAGTGCCAGACGGAAGAGGCAGACGGGAGAGACCGCGATCAGTCGGCACGTCGTCGTCGCTGCGTGCCGTCAACTGCGTGCCGTCAAGTGCGTGGGCACCCGCAGGCGGCCGTTACGGGTCGCAGTGCTACAAGCCAGACTTAAAAGGCAGACGGAAGAGGCAGACGGAAGAGGTTAGACGGAAGAGAGAGTCGGAAAGAGACCGCGATCGGTCGGCACATCGTCGTCACGTGCGTGAGCACCCGCAGGCGACCGTTACGGGTCACGGTGCTACAGGCCAAACGGAACAGGCCAGACGGAAGAGACAGTCGGAAGAACCAGACGGAAGAGGAAGACGGAAGAGGCAAAGAGTGGTTGGCTAGTCTGTCGTCGAATGCAAGTTGAGTTGGAGACTCGAGGGTGAGAGGAAGTGACGTCAGAGATTGGAACCAAACGCCGCTAACATATTTTGTTGATATAAGTACGAAGAAGCGAATTACTCCTCCAACGTCGAAGACTACTGCTGCTGCTATTATTATTACTACCACTGGAAACGGAAACGTCGAACAAGCTACAATAATCAAGAGTCGCATATCGTTCTGAGACGATTTCACAACAAGCTAATCACAACCCACTCTCTCTCTGTCTAGTATCCAGTGTATGAGTTTTTACGTCAATTATTTTCATTTCTGCAACCCGTTTCTTTTCTACACTATTCTTTTCTGCTATATAAAAGACATTAACAATTCAGCCATTGAATAGTTGTTTGTCCGGCTTACTGCAGATATATATATTTTTGGTGCATTCTAAATTTCTTAGCACAGACTCTCCAGCCGTGTCTACATCTTCAGTCGACCGTGAATGGAGGAACATCACTTCTGATTTCTGGATCAAGCCAAACACAACGTGGGCAGGAAGCAGGATTAAACCAGTGGACCGGTCGAATGATCTACGGATGCTCAGGAGACATACGGTCACTCCCTTAAGTTCGGTTAAGACCGAGTAGACACCTCAACACAGAGAGTAAGACGTCGGAGGTTGAGGAGCTGGGGCGAAAGTGGTTAGACCAGAAACACTAGAATTAAGGAACCCTCACGAAAGAAGCTCGCTCCTTGAGAACGCTACTTTTTGCCAGATCCAATGCGTGGAGGGATCCTTATTCTCACAGACGCTCCATTTTAGAGAAGCAAAAGGAGCGATAATGAACTCCTTTTGACGCTGTTGTGAAATTTGAAGGATAACAGTTCATCTTGTTTGATTGGGTTGGTTTTTACTTATAGGAGACACGTTTGACAATATGTTTAGTTTTCACTGAAGACAATGTCGGTAATTTTCTTTAGATATGATACAAAACTAAAGATTAATTTTTTGGCAGACAAATTGCTGCAGTCGAAGAAAGTGTATGCTTTATGTCGGAGTTTCTATCCTCCACAATGTCCGTGTGTAACTTTGCGTGCGTATCTCTCTGTGTCAATTAATTATATATAGGTACCTCTAAAGATTCGCTAACAAATGAGCATGCATTGATGAAAAATGTCCCAAAAACAAGGTCTTTATGTTGTTATTAACTGGAAGGATCAAAGGATTTTTAATTATTAAATTACATTTTTAATCCATTTTAGGATTTGCAAAACATTGGTTAAAATCTTTGTTTTCTTGCATCAGCAGGTGACCATAAATCAGTTTATCAAGCGTTTTTTGCGGTAAAAAAAATAATTATCGGGTTTTAATTAAACTTTCACGATTTATTCACAAATGAGTGAAGTTATTTTAGAAATGTTTCATTTTAGAAATTAATGGTAAAAATATATATTTTTTATATTTGTTACACCCCCGATTAATTAATTTTATGAAATTTCAAGAAATTCATTTTTGTAGGACTTAATGTTTATATTATTTTTAAGCACACATGGAGAATTTATATCATCAATTTTCTTTTGTAAAACAGAAACCCCAGTTATAGAAAATCTGCTCTGAATCGTAAAATAAAAAAGGCAATAAAACTAAGAGACTATTTAATTAAAAAATCTTTAGTTGCTTTTATGAATAAGATATAATATGGTCACAAGTATCTTGAGAAATTTTTTTTTCTTTTTCATAAATTTTTTTTCCGACTCGCCGACCACCACGCTGTCCACCCTGGATCCCAGAGTCCGCTGGACATTCGTGACGAGGTCGAATCGAGTCGGTTTCACTTAGTTTTCGGACGTTGTTAATTGAATTTTCATGCGCAAAGACAGATGTGCGTGAGCCGACCACCGCACGTCGCCCGATCGACCATCGTACGTCGCCCGACCGACTACCATGCGTCGACCCGCTGGCCACTCCTTTTATTTGACTACTCTCGTTAATTAAATCTTTGGAAAATGAAAGACTCCCCTCTTATTTGATGTCTCCATTTATCCGAGAACAAAATGCAAGAAAGCATGGGACACACACATATACGCAGATATCAATGAACGATAAACGAGTTTCAAATTACACTATATACATTATTTTATCATTTTCATTATTCAAGGACACATGGCACAGTGGATAAAGGCGTTAGTTAGATCAAGTGACAGGACCCAAAGAATACCCGGCTATTTTTTTTACCAGTGCGTATATTGCAATTTTTGCTGTTATCATTGCATGTTTTTACCAGGTAAGGCTTCAAGAACACCAGAAAGCTGTAACACGAGTGGAAGTGGAAAAATCAGGCGTTGCTGACCATATATGGAGAGAAGGGAGATCACCGCCATCTGTGGGATCAGGTTGAGATCATAGACAACGAACATTATTGGAAAATTCGTAAACTTAAGGAATTAGCACATATACTCGGCCACAAAAATCTGAGCTGACCAAGCATAGAAATGAATACAATATGGGAACCAGTAATAAGGAGTGCCAGAGAAAAGCGATAATAACAGCGATAATAACAGCATAAATTGCAATATGATCACTGGTAAAAAATATCAATAAGAACACCGAATTATATATCTTACTGTTCTTTATATATATATATATATATATATATATATATATATATATATAAACATTGGGAGCGGTTTTCTCACACAAAATCACGGATAAAAGTCCAAATAAACATATATCCACAAATTCTTCCTTTTTGAGTTATTGTGACACTATTTAGCTATGGTAATTGGCTAACTAATTAACCATAGAAATTAAAAACAGGAAAGACTTAAGGTGAAAAAGAACTATCACGAAAGATAGACTGATCGACGTTAAAAGAAAGATTTTATTTTATTTACAAAACAAAAACATGGAAAAAGCCATGTATGAGGTCTTGTCAAGTTGATTTATGTCTCGCCGAGAGAGATAGAAAGAAAGGCAAATATGAAGATTTCGGCCAAACCACGAGCCGGTCATAAAAATTTCAGCTTGAGACGATTGTAGATACAGGACAGGGAGAATCAATGTTAATTATCTTTCCAAGATATCATTTATTTTTTTTATGTTACCACGGGAGAGAAACAATGTGGCAGTTATAAAATTTTGGCATTGTCTTGACATAGGTGAGAGGATTGTTATCACTTACTTTGTCAACAGATGCTAAGACGTTGAATAGCAATGTGGCAATTGTAGAAATTTGGCATTGTCTCGACATAGGTGAGGGGTTTGTTATTATTTACCTTATCAACGTGTCGATTCAGACGCTGAGACATTGAATAGCGATATGGTGTATGTAAATTTTTGGCATGAGACAGAAAATAGAGTGGAGAATTGAGATTTGGCGAGATAAAAGAATTTAATTTCTTAGCAAGCCAAGGATACCATTATAAAGCTGACTTAACGAAAGAACCAGATGGCAAAGTTTGACAGTGATTAATGGGTCGGTAGAGAGTGCTGGTTAAGTGAATTCCTTGTGGCAAAAAGATATGATAGGAATTTAATTTGCAATATGGAATTCGTAAAAATTTTGGCCGATGGGAAAAAGGAGAATTTTGTAAACAAAAATTCTGGATTATAATTTTAAGGAGACCAGTTTGGCCACACTCGCGCGGCCGAGATATTATTGGTCGGGTGGTAGCATGGGTGATAGGCGGAGGTGAATGGATGAGAATGGTGGAGAAGTTGTTAACGCCCACTGAAGGGATTGGTATGAAATATTAATGTGAGAGAGAAAGTGTCTAGGAGGATAGCTCTCCTCCGACATTCCCTCACGGACGATGGGACCCCCCCACGAAATTGGAAGTGGTTAATTTTCCAAAAATGGGAAGTAATAAATTTTCCTGGTCTGACAACAAAGAGATTTCTCGTTAGAAATTGAGATTTGCCGAGAACCCCAGGCCACCTCTGGCCCACACCAGGTTTTGGTCGGTACCCATATAAACGAAAGTCCTGTGGTCGTTCGGCAGTTCGAGTTGGAGACACAGTTGAGCTGGTTTTGGAGTTAGAGTCAGAGCTTAACCAGAGTGTTGCCTCGCAGAAGCTGACCGAGAGATTCTACGACCTCCGACTTCGCCTATCCTACCAATAGCAAGTTATACTGACGAACAAAGCCAAGCCAGCACCTAAGAGCTAAATTAGTTGACTTACGATACCAATTTGCTTGAAACATAGAAGTGTCACATTTCGTAGGAAACGGGCTGGGAGAAAAACACACTCCTGTATATAACAGAAGGATAAAGTTAATTTGTTATTTCTTAATATACTTGAACCTCTTGGGTTTTTCTTTTATTTATTTATTTTTCTTTGCGCTTGTGTGACGCCACCTCCAATCTGGAAACAGCTTACACTACGACCCGACGCCTGATTGATCTCGTCTACCTAAGATCTAAGTCACAACATGGGTAGGTTAGACTTGAGATCAAGGCAGTTACTCCAGTTACCAGACGTTGCAAGTGAGCTGGGAACGATAGAGCCGGTATTGAACCGGTACAGCTGGTGAAGCCGTTAACATCGACGACCAGAATTCGACTCTGGACGGCTGAGTGTCACATATTGGTATCCTAACCAGGAGATTTCGCTGAGTAGCGACAACCACTGAACGACCGGGACACAGGCTGGTGGCAGCAACAAAAAGTAAACCCCAAAACGCCGGTAGAAGAAAACTTACAGCTTCGCGCCGCGACTGAGAGTTGACCACGGGCCGACGGCTTTGTGTCACATTATTAAGTTTAAAGGAAGTTTACGGTAGATGCCGTTGTGTTGCCATATAGATTACGTTACACTTGCCATTCGTGTACATTTGTAGCTCATCTGTCTTCAACGTTTAACGTGTGTAGTAGTGAGTTAACAGAGAAGTCCTTCGTTTAACAGTGGCATGATATTCATATTGTGATCAGGCACATATGATTTACATGCGGTCGCGAGAATGGCAATGGATGCGAGGCTGCACGGCTGTATAAGATTGCGTTTCCAGACCGAAGGCAGTTGTGTCATCCAATCTATGCTGTTTATCGTCGCATTGCTGAGACAGAATCCGTGGCACCACAAATTATGCATCGAGGAAGATGGAGAGCCATTCTTACACGTGACCACGAAGAACACATTCTACAGGTTGTCAGGGACAATCCAGTTATCAGCACACATCAAGTGGCCCTAATATGTCGTACATCTCATAGTATCGCAGTTCCTGTATCGGTATTATTTGCAAAGTGTGTAGGGTCTTTTGCCTTTTGATCACTCACCACGGGAGAACTTTTGCCGATGGTTTATTGCACAAACTTCCGATCCATTGTTTGTCACTTCAGTCTTGTTTACAGATGAAGCAACATTTGAAAGAGATGGAATAACCAATTTACTCAGCCAAGATTTGTGGGTGGATCGGAATCCCCATGGTACAATACAAGTTAGACACCAGCATCAGTTTACGATTAATGTGTGGGCTGGAATTGTACCTGACTTTTTCATCAATAATCTCTTTCTTGGCAACTTTGGCGTTAATATCTCTGTAAAGAGGAGAAATACGTTTTGTGCAAAGTTCATTTTTTAATTTACTCCAACCAGGGTAGTAAAGCTACAAGGGGTTACTGTGTGTGAAAGAATTAGAAAACAAAGATTATTAAGGAGCGAGAACAATAGAAGAATAATCATTAACTGATTGACATTGCGTTTAATTTTTTGAGTTCCACAAGCGAGAAGTGCGAGAAAAGAAACTGTTAGCAAAGAATTTACGGCTACATCTATCCAATTCAACTGCAAATTGATGAGATCTCGATACCAGTCTAGTACTGCGCTTAAATTCAAAAAGTCTAGGTATCATAGTGAAAAGCTCATCCGAACAATTACCATGATAGTATTTATAGAAAGTAATTTTACGGCGGTGGGAAAGTAACCGAAGCCGAGACGCCAAGTCAGGACCAATAATATTGCTGATTTTTTTAATTTTATCAAGGATTTCTAAATATATAGCAGGAGTACTGGGCCATATATGGCAGCAATACTTTAAGAATGGACAAATGATAGCCTTGCAGTTGCGTAAGATTGATTCTGGAGATAAAATCGTTTAGTGCGACACAGTGAACTAACTTTCTTAGCAGCTGACCAAGCAATGGATTCAGCGTAGTCTTTCAACTTCATATCGGCTGAGAAGGCACAACGAGTGACTTTCCTGGAGGTTAGTATTAGCCATGATGATGAAAGGCAAAAATGGAGATCTCAGATAATTAATGGAGAGCATTTTTGTTTTGGGGGCGTTCAAAGTAACAAGCCATTTTTTGCCCAAGTTAACTAGGTCGGTTTTATTTTTTTTATTTTTTTAGATCAGCCGTCAATTTGACCTTATCGATCTAATCAGACTTACTATTGAGACAGGAGTAGATGGTTGTGTCATCAGCATAGGTACCAAGTTGAGAGCTGATACTATCGGGAAGGTCATTAATGGAAATTAAAAACAAAGTAGGACCAAAGATGGAGCCCTGGGCATTAATTGCATTAGTACGAAAGGATCCAGAAGGATTCATAAGAAAGACTGAATCAGTTAAAAAATTCACCCGGAGATTTCTTGATTTTTATAGGAGTGAATTGGGTTTTGTGATCCATTGACATTTTGGAGATTCAGTAACAGATTCAATTTAATTATATGCAATATTTATAGTGACATTCCTTTTTTTCATCCGCCATTTGTTTGGTTACTTTTCTGGTTACTTTTTCATCCGCCATTTCTTCCTTTTATTCTTTCTCTCCTTTTTCTATTTGTATATATAGGCCGAATCCGCATTCACAATTACTTTCTATTGTACCTTTTAGTATGATACTAAGATTCGAAGTCGCCTCACACTATGAACATTCGTAACTTCTAGTACGATTTTCAAACAGTCCCAGGAAATTATCAATGTCCTTTTACTGGTACAAGGCAAGTGGGGTTTGTATAACTGCGCTCACTAGATTCTGGAGTTCGTTAAACGTTGAAATTCTTTTCAGTTCCACTTGATATACACTGCATTTCACTTGTCTCTTTCACGAAATTTGTTTAAGTCTACTGTTTCTGCAACTTTCATCATTTCAGCGCACACAAGTTTCGGCCTCGTTGGACTTAATCCTATTTATTCAACCCTCAGTATATTAAACTTTCGGCGACATCAGCCAATAAAATGGCAAAAGACATTTACTATATTTTATTTCGTCTTATGATCCATGATGTCAACATGTCTGACCCGGATAAGACTGAGATAACCCGATAAAACAGAAAACAACTGCCGGCAAACACCAATGGTGTTTAGGGGAGTGTGGGGGTGACGAAGGCAGATGAAATAAACGTTACAATCAAGAAACAGTGGGCAGGAATATTTCTATTTCTATACCAAACTTAATGTATCAATCATTCTAGGGAAAGAAACCCACATGCTGTCTTGTGACGTGCGCAAAAGTAAAAATAAAATATTAAAAAAATAAAAATAACGCATTTGTTTTACTTAAAAACCCATATCTTTCTCTCTCTCTCTCTCTCTCTCTCCCTCTACCCTTCTTACTCTATACTTTTCTCTCAACTAATGAGAAAGCAACTCATATAAAAAGAGGAAGAAGAAGAAAAGACTGAACAACTACTGCGCTAAAAAGAGTGAACAACCGCGCTAGTCCAGGGTTTAGTTATTGTGACTAGAAATCGACCAAAACAAGAGAGGCTCTTGAAAGGAACACCGGAAAATAAATAAAATAAATTTGACCAATCAAAAGACCAAAGTTGTTAACCGAAACCAAGCTTCGTGCCGAGTAGTCTAGAACCTTTCAAAATTGTATATAAAGAGACAGCCGACAGAGAGTAGCAGAGGAGACAGTCTGGGCATGTCGTGTGAAGAACTAAACGGTCATTTGCTTAAAACATTTTCCTGTCCTTTTTGAGGACCGAGTTTAGCACGGCAACACGTTTCCAAAGTAACCAGAACTCGACAACTGCTGACAAGATGACGCCTACTGTCAAAATCTGACTTGTAAACTAACAACTACCAAGCCGAACAAACTTTGGCCAACCAGATTTATAAAGAATTTGCCCCAATACAAATCGATTAAACAAACATACATTATTTGTTTATATCTTCGATTCTGTTCCGTTATTTCGAAATGTTTTTCGAAGAATTTTCCGATAAATATTACAAAGACGTTCTGGCACTTCTACATAATAGAGTTTGCAGCAATAAATTCCATCAATATTTCAGAGATTTAATTTATTCCTGATCGTATTATTATTACCTACATTAAAAGCTTCTTATGTCTGCAATACGTCGCATATTAGCTAAGTTTTTATTCGAAAATTTTGAGTTATGTAATTAATATTCACCACGGAAGTGCATTGACAAGGATTATGCTGAAAAGTAAATATTTATTGGGTAAAAATAAATGTTTTCATCATTAAATTGGGGTTGGAATAAAGAAGATGGAATTCTTTCTTCTTTCATTCAAAACTGATATTTTTCCACGGTTTATTTTCTAACAACTGGTTTTTGTTTTGACGTTTTTGATTGGTCGAACGTAGAGTGATTCACAACTGATGAGCCGGAGGGCGACAGACATCCCCAATCGCGGATGAAGTGGCTATCGTGCTCCGGAAGAGCTATGCCTGCGGGAGCTTATCACCTGGCAGATCTAACCTAGCTATATAGGTCAATAAGTAGGATCCAGCTAAAACCATAATCACATATAGGAGCAAATCTCAACGACAAAAAAAAAACAAACAAAACAAAGCAAAAAAAAAAAAAACTGGGACAGCTCTCTCGTGTTCTCTACACAGGCAAGCGTCGATTCATTGGTCTGATTAATGGCGGATGGTAAGCAATACAATTCAACTAAATGAAGTGGATAAACCAATCTTGACCCAGGGCAACTCTACCTACTCAAGGCACTTGATGTAAACTTCTGTGTTGAGTCTGAGGCCCTCATCAACAAATTCGAGAGTTCGTTTCTCATCAGAACGATCAGAGTTTGTTTTACGAGCTGCCATACCTTCGTAATCACCATTAGACTCATCCAGCTCTTCTCGAATCCTCTGCACTGTCCTCAGATTGACACCCAAACACTCTGAAATGTTCGTATTGGAGCTTTCGATGCAAATGCCAAGCAGTACCGTATGCCGTTTCAAAATTTCTGTCGGAGCGAATTGCGTCATGGTGCTCTTTTTCTCACAGACTGTGGCCAACCCCAACTGACCCTACTATACTGTGAAGTCAACAAAATCAAAAACAAACAACACACATGTACAAACTTAAACATTTAAAATGGCAACAATTTACCCATCGCACTCTACATATACGAGGGTCATTCAATAAATAAGGTGAATTCTTCGGTATAAGGACTTCTAATACAGATAGAAGCTTACTCTTTTTTATTTTTTTTTGTTTTACTTCTTTTTCACATGGATTTAATTTCTTTTGCAGATTAAAAAAATCTTTGAGAGATTTGGCGATTAACAAAGATGTCCGACCAAGAAGCATGCTCCAGGATTGAACAGCGGTCAGTTATCAAGTTTTTGGTTGCTGAAGGGTGCAAACCAGTTAAAATTCATAGGAGAATGTCAACTGTGTATGGTGCCACATGTTTCAGCCAAAAAATGTCTACAAGTGGGCTAAATTGTTTAAAGAAGGACGGAGCAGTGTTGAGGATGAAGACAGGCCTGGGAGGCCTACAGAAGTGAGGTCTCCTGAGGTGATCGAATCAGTCAATGACCTCATTCAGTCTGACAGAAGGGTGACAGTGGATGACATTGCAAGGACTTTGAGCTTATCTGTTGGGGTAAACGCAGGGGTCATCAGTCAGAAGGAGTCATCTTGCATCATGACAACGCAAGGCCTCACACAGCAGCCCAAACGGTGCAGACCATCAACGAGCTGGGCTGGGAACTGCTCCCTCATCCCCCTTACAGCCCAGACCTTGCCCCTTCAGACTTTCACCTGTTTGGTCCCTTGAAAGCGTTCACGAGAGGCACGAAGTTTAAAAGTGACGATGAAGTCAAAAGTGTTGTAAGCGAATGGCTGTGACATCAGTCCAACGATTTTTACGCTGAGGGAATACGGAAGCTTGTGTGCAGATGGGAAAAGTGTGTGACAGTGCTGGGAGACTACGTTGAAAAATGAACAAAAAAGTAAGCTTCTATCTGTATTAGAAGTCCTTATACCGAAAAATTCACCTAATTTATTGAATGACCCTCGTGTGTGTGTATATATATATATATATATATATATATATATATATATATATATATATATATATATATAATGTTGAATTCGATTCGTTTCATTTGAAAATGTTGAATTCTTTTATTTCAAAGTTCACAACCGCATCAATTAGAAAGAAGTATGGCCCGCTACATCATCACGAAATTTGGCAGAATTGGAGTAGAGTTCTCATCCATAGCTACTCGTTTCACTTTTAAAGAGTGAGAGTGCGAGTGAGAGTAAGAGCTAAACAGAAGACTCAATTTGTCTTCTTAGCCTCAATCTATGTCAATGCTTTTGAGCTGAACTGTTAATTGTTTAAATTTATTACTACTATTGATTTTCAAAAAGTGTTTTTAAAAACAAAACAAAAAATGTTTACAGTAGGATTACAGGTGTATAAAATGTTCATTTTATGAGAGGATCAGATAAAAAGATAGAATCAAGAATTTTTAAAACTTAATATCTGATTACTCTCCCCATCCCCACATTTAACATTTGACTTAGCCCCCCCCCCTCATTTTGTGGCGCCCTCCTTTGTTGCGCGATGAATAATAGCAAAATCTCTTTCTGCCTACCATGAAAAGCTGCAATACAGAGTTACATTACTGAAGATCAAACAAATGATTGAATGAAAAGGGTGCAAGTTTTGCAAGGATATTTTATTGGAATACTTGCAGAAAATAATCCAGTCAAACTTTGTCATTGTTGTAAAATTTTAGACACAAATTATGTCGAAAAAAGATTTGTAAAAAATTTGCTATTTTACCTGTAGGTTTGTAATCATACGCATATATATATATATATATATATAGGTACCTCCAAAGAAAAGCGATACCTAAGCTTTAAAATGAATTTTAAAAAATGAAAAATCTTTCTTAAGGCATTTATTTGTTTTAATTTCGAGCTAATAGATTAAATTTAATATTTCCAATAAGCAAAATTTTTGCTGCCTTTCAAAACGAATTTAAATTAATTGGAATGTTTTTTGAAAATGGTTGTTTTTAGGCATATTTACAAATCTGTTAGCACAAAGTAATTCTCTTTATTAAACATATTCCAAAAATAAAATATACTTTTCTGAAACTGTATTTGCAGAAGATTAGCTGATTCAAAGTTTAATTAAACTGATTTTGAACAAATATTACTTAGTATTAGTTTGAACTATCACAGAAAAGCAATTTAATACCAAAATGACAAATATCACGATAGAATTTTAAGAATTTAGGAAATTTAAGAATTTTTCTATGGGAGACATGTCTGTAAAAATTGTTCGATAAATATAACGTGAGCGCCTTTTTTATATAATTTTTTTTAACTACCCAGTAATTTAATATTTTATTGGATTTTAGGTATTTTGGCTTTAAATTTACTATAGTTAGCGCTCTTATTTTCTGATAATTTCGAGTATGGACGGCAGTATTTATAAAATCAGCACATTTATAGACACAAACAGAAATTCAAAATTCTTTATAAAATATCGGGGATCGCTGAATTGTAGTAAGAGTTTTCCATTTATGATTAGTAAATACTGTTTTTGTTTAATCATCTAACCACTACAAATTTGAAAAAAAATTATAAATTATTCTAATTAAAAATGAAAATAGTTCTTTTAAAAATAAATCATTCAACGAATTTTTTTTCTTAAGACAAGTGTCCATAATATATCTTATTAATAAAAGTAATTAAATTTTTCTCTTAGCTTTATTGCACTTTTTATTTTACGATTCTGAACAGATTATCTGTCACTGAAGGTCCTATTTTACAAAAAATATTGATGATTAAAATTCTCGAAGAACTTGTGCTTATAATTAATATAAACATTAAGCCCTTGAAAAAATTATTTTCTCGCAATTTCATAATATTAAATAAATGGGTTTGGCGTGATAACAGATGTAAAGCATTTTTTTACCAAGATTATCTAACAAAGATACATTTCTGAAATAATGCAATTCTTTTGTGAAAATGTTCTGAAATTCTGACAATTATTTGATTTTTACAAGAATTTCCAAAACAATGCGTTTTTTTCACCGCAAAATGAGGCTAAAATTTACTATACTAAAATTAGTATAGTAAATTTTAGCCTCATTTTGCGGTGAAAAACACATTAATTTAGAAATTTATGGTCGCCCGCTGATGCAAGAAAACACAAATTTTACTAAAGCTTTTAAGATTTTAAAAATTAATAAAAAATATTATTTACGAATCAAAAAATCCTTTCGTTTTCCATCTTAATAGTAATAAAGACTTTGACGATAAAACTTTATTTTCGTTAAGTCTGGGACATTTTTTCATCATGTATAATCATTTTTTGCGAATCTTTAGAGGTATCTATTGTACTTACATACATACATGCATACATAAATACATACATAGTGGATTCTCCTATCGTGAACGATAAATAAGTGTCAGCATTGGATGATGCCTTTCGTTTTACACTTATGCATGCTAGCAGGGGTTATTGTGGAGAAAATTAGTTAAGGGAAAGACATATTTCATTTGTACTTTCTTAAGTGTGATACTAGTCTAGCAGTTGCTGCGGGCGACAAAGCCACATTGACAAAAGAAATTCGTTAAAGCAGGATTTTGATGGTATCTCTGCTTCAGGGCTTGACGAAGCTGATCATGGTGCTTCAGTCTACTGTCATCAAAACCCTTTAACTTAATGAAACATGTCTTACGCCACTCCTTTCGATTTGATGTTTGGGCTTCCCAGATTTTCAGATCAAAGTCGAGACATTTCAAATTGTCTTTCAATTTGTCTTTGTAGCGTAAGAGTGGACGTCCAACTGAACGCTTGGAGTTTGGTAGTTGTCCAGACAGCACATTTTTTTAAGTCTATGGTCATCCATTCTCACAACATGACCAGCCCACCTAAGTTGTATCTTTGCTAGAATGGTTTCAATGTTTATGATGTTGTTATATTTCTTCAGTATTGCACTATTCTTGACCCTGTCATCCCATTTTATATCACATATGGCACGAAGACAGTGAAGGATGTCAAGTTGATTTATGTGCTTGCGGTACAGTTTCAGCGGCATAGAGAAGGGCCGAGAGAACGACTGATCTGTATGTGTCGATCTTTACTCTGAGAGTCACGTCTTTGGCCTTTCATAACCTATGTTTAAGTTTACCGAATGCTGTGCTGGCTTTGAGTATTCTGGATTGGATTTCTCTGTTCATTTTTCCATCGGAAGAGTCTGTTGATCCAAGATATGTGAACGCCTCAACAGTTTTTAGTGCCGTACCATCAATGAATACGGAAGGATTTGTGAGAGATGGATTGCTTGGTACTGGCTGGTACATTAGTCCAGTCTTCTTTATGTTAAAAGTGAGTCCAAATGCTACACACACACACACACACACACACACACACACACGCACACACACACACACGCGCACACACACACACACACACACACACACACACACACACACACACACACACACACATACACGCACACACACATACACAGATATATATATATGGGTGCGATTGTAGGTGACCGAAAAGTTTACATCAGCGCTCATGTATTTATGTGCGTGTGAGTGAGCGAGCGCATGTGTGCGTGCGTGCGCATGCGTGCGTGTGTGTGCATGCGTGCGTGTGTGCGCATGCTAGGTTCCACTAAAATTGATTTTTTTTTTTCGGAATTAAAGTAAAAAATAGTTACCCACTGTTTTAAAATATTCACGAAAAATCAGGGACATCCAATTCAAACAAAATTTTCAGTATTTATTCATGATAATTTTTTTTTTTTTTTTTTTTTTTTTTTTTTACTGAATAGGTTATTTTATAAAAAAAAAACACAGATGAAATATCTTTTGGGTATGTTTCACATATGTGAACATACGCAAAATTCGTTCCGTATTTTACAGAAAATAATTCAATAAAACTCAAAGTATATTTTTTTGAAAATTGGTGCTTGTATAATTTAATAAAACATGTTATTTTCCTTCAGATTAGACCGGAGAAAACATCTACACTTAATATTTATTTAAAAAAATTTACTTTTAATAATTAATTGCAATTTTGAAATTCATCCGTTGTTATTCGTCACAAGATTTTCTTTTATTAAATAAAGAGATGTTTGATGAGTGTACAGTTTAATGCCATTTTCGGGTTCGAACCCTTTTTAAAAGAATTTTATTTTATTTTTTCATTTTAGAAACTGTTAGATTATTTTTGCTATGGATGTACAAAAAGGAAATAATTATATGCTCTCTTGCTTTCACTGATTCAATATCGGAAGAGTATTATACTATTAATCTAATTTAGGTACCTCCCGTTCAGTCAGTTTTAAAGGCAGTTTTCTAATCCAAGGTCACGGGAGTTTGTTTTTGCGCGTGTCTCTGTTTTCCAGTATTTATTTACACTTACAGATTCTTATGCACAAGAAGAACCAATAATTACTTCAGTAATTAAACATAAATTATTCTTTTAAATTTTTATTATTTTAAAAACAAGATTTTGTATTATTTTCCTGCATGATTTTCCCCTTGCAAGAAAGAAGATTTTCAGCCTGACGACGTAACTTTTTCATTTGCATAAAAGAATACTTTCTACTGTAATTTTTCTAAAATTTCCTCATAGAATAAATAAAGGTTAATTTACATTATAATCTCTTAAAACCAACTGTAATGAACATTTTCCATTATGGTGTGAAAATGCCTGATATATTTCGAAAATAATAAAAGTTTGCGGACGAATAACGTTTAGGAGTTATCGACAATCTTAGTTCGGCCTTCTTCGCATCGCGTCTACAGCCTGGTCGCCATTACTGGCGTTGTTTACCTCGAGTAGCAATGCGCGGAAGCTTACTTAGTTAATGGCCTATTTACTGATCTTATCTTCTTACCCGTCTTGATTACTGTGCAATTTTCAATTTAAAATGCCTATGCTTTGCTTAGTGCGAGAATTTTTTGTTTTTTCATTTTGTGAAAATGAAGCTTTAAATGAATTTTATTTTAAAAAATTGGTATAAATTCCTTTTTCCAATTAAATTTTGTTTAAATTGGTTAACCAAACAGTTTTGTTTTTTTTTATTTTGTAAAAGTGAAGCTTTAATAAATAATGAATTTTTAAAAAAAATTGGTTTAAATTATTTAAAAAAACAATTGAAAGCTTTTCTAAATAAATAAAATGTCATAGGTGCGCTATTTTTTTCTGGAGAAAAAACACATTGTTTTCGAAATTCTTGCAGATGTCAAATAATTATCGGATTTTAAGGAAATTTTCACGACACAATTAAAAAAAACATGTTTGTAAAAAAAGGAAAAAAATCTTATCCTTTCAGTTACGGAATTTTTATTTTATTTTTCGTTTTTCATTTTTTTCATTTTTGCTGATATATTTGGAATAGCGAGGCTTTTTCTGTTGGGTTACTTTTAAAGTTCGCGCATTGCGTAGTAATCAAGACAAGTGAAGCTTCAGCGCATTGCTACTCGACGCAAACGTATGTAAACAAAGCCAGTAATGGCGGCCGCGACGTGAATGAGGTCGAACATACATTGTCGGTTTTCTTCCGCAAACTTTTATTGTTATTTTCAAAATAATCAGGCAATTTCACACCGTAATGGAAAATTTTCCTTACAATTGGTTGTTGGGGATTATAATGCAAATTAACCTAAATAAATGTTTTTCTTTCCACATTCCAATCCAAATTACATTTATGTTATATTTTTGTTTAGGTAACGCATTAATATCTTCAAAATTATTCATTATACTTAAAGTTTAATAACAGCGTCTAGAATAAATTATAGTCACATGGTCGAGTGGTTAGCACGTTCGCTGCTTTCTGACCATATATCGATTTATCAGGAAGGGAGGAAAGTATGCGAAAACCATACCACTGGTTGACCCAAGCCCTGTGAGTAAAATTGGGTAGACAGAAAACTTTGGGAGGCGTCGCTGGTTGTGCTTAGCACGAAGTCACAAGGCATCGTGACCGAGGGTTTGAGCGTGCTTGCCTTGTCCGAACTGTTGAACATACTAGGTAATGCGCTATCTCCTAGAAAATGTAGCATAGGTCCGCTCAGCATAGTTGTAGTATAAACCATAGGTGGGCTCTGTAGGTGTTGAATAAACACAAATGTGCTTGGTCAGGCGCTTGTAATGGAGATTGACTAGCTGCCATAGTAGACGGGCATCATTGGAGACAAATGGCCAGCCATTTTTCAAATAGAATAACATATTCCTAAACTATTGGTTATATAAGGATAAAAAATTAAACATAAATAGCAACCTCTAGATTATTGAACTGCTGGTCTTCCGTATATCTTTAGGTTTTATTCTTAATTTTCGCGCGCTTTTTAGGACAGTGGTAGAACAACACAATTTTTATTTTGTTCTTTGATCTCACTTTGAGTAAATAAAACATGATTTTCATTTTGTTTTCAGCGAAATTTAAGGATTACTTTTCGGAAAATCAAGTTAATTAGTCATTAAATTTGCTAATAGACTTTTAAACATATCTCCAGAACAAATACTGGATTTTAAAAAGATTTTTAAATTTGTTGCTTACATTTTTCGCATACAATGGCGGCTCCTTGAATCGATCAGTGTCTAAGAAAACGTGCCAATGTTTTAAAAATGCCTAAGAAGTTTATTTATATACGCAAATTACTTTTTCTTTTACTTCCGATTTGCTTTAGGTCATTATCTTTCAAATAGAACCGAAATTTAAGTTCAAAGAATGTATTTTAAAATATGTTTTTCGGATTTTCTTAGAAAGCCCTAGTGTATGTGTTCACGTAAGTAGGTGAGTGTTCTCGTGTGTGCATGCGTGCATGTGTGCACGCTCATGGGTATATGTGTGCACTTATGTGTGTGAGTGAACTTGCTCGCTCGCACGCCTGAGTTCATTCACAGGAAAATATTGACTTTTTCTGTGCTCGATTGAGAGAAGTTCTGCGTGAATTAGCAATTCACCAAGAAAGTATTTTCAAAATATTTCATTATAGGAACGTGCAAAATGGAATTGATGTGAGTGCGCACATGTATGCGCGCGTGTGTGTATGTGCGTGTACGTGCGTGTTCGTTTATTCGAAACGAATATCATGGAATTAGGCAAAGAATTGTGGAGCGACATAGTTTATTTGTATGAAAGAATGAACAAGTGTTTGTATTTGCGTCTGTTAATAAGTGGCTGTCGAGTTAAAATACATAAGAATATCTCCTTGTTTGTTATGATGCGCTAGTGTGTAATAGTGTTTAAATGACTTGTGTGTGTGTGTGTGTGCGTGTGCGTGTGTGTGTGTGAATATGTATTTTGAGCCGCAAGTTAATAATATTTATGTTCAATTGCAAGTGTGTGAATGTATGAGAGGAGAGAAGCAAGGGTGTTACAGTTCGACACAGACGAGACGAGGGTCCGTGGCCGTACATTATAAATCAGTCGCGCCTAATTAGGAGGAAGATAAATGTTAAGGAGAGAAGAAAAAAGCAAAAGAGAGGAGAAAGGAACAAAATGGCGTGGAAAAGAAAGAAAGAACGGATGAAAGAAAAAACAACGAACAATTAAAGAAAAGTAAGTACGAAGTTAGTTAAATAGAAATGTTTTTTTACATATTTTTCTTTCTTTCTTTCTTTCTTTTTGTAATGAAGTGTTTATGTGAGTTTTGGCGGTTAAGATGAGGTAACCTTCTATTTTTTTTTTTAGAAAAAATGAATAAAGCGTTAATGTTTACATCAGAGTAGGAGAAAAAGAGAGGGAGAGAAATAGACAGAGGGGGCAGACGGCGATTTGTGAAAATTATAATAATATAGAAGAAAGTATGATCTATCTATCTATCTATCTATCTATCTATCTATCTATCTATCTAAAGAAAGCAGCTAGAATATTCCGATCGTATTTGGAAACTAGGCAAAAACTTTACGGCTCCAAACAGGCAACATGCTTCTTGCACAACACACTGAAAGAAATCAATATATAATTGATCTTTGTTAGCACAGAAAATTAAACCCCGCCCTGGAAAATTGCGAAAGTATTAGTTGAAAGCGTGAGGGAAACTCAATACAAGAGCAAATTTTTCTACACAAACACATAAGATATATATATATATATATATATATATATATATGCATTTTTTATTATATATAACGAACAAGGAAATGTATATATTCTAATTGTGATAATAGATATAACTTAATATTGTTCTTGAACAGTGTTCACTATCAAAGATAGAGCCACTGTGTGTGTGTGTTTGTGTAAAGTGAGAGAAAAAGTAAGTAAAAAGGGGGTGTAAGGAAATCAGATAGCTAGATAATGTTGCGTGTGTATGTGTGTGTGTGTGTGAGAGAGTGTGTGCGAGGGTCTTTTGTGCACAAGTCTGTGGGAAAGTATGTGCCTATATGCACTTGATTTTTCTAGTGTGGGAGAATAAACATTTATGAGAACTGTGCTTTTGTCATTATATGTGTAAAAATGGTATGCAGGTGGATGCACGTGTGTGTGGCTTTAGCGTATATATGCGTGTGCAACTATGCGTTTGTGTGTGTGAGAGAGAGAGAGAGAACGATAAGAGGGGGGAGGATGTTTCAGTAGGGGAAATGTAATAAAGCGGGTTCTCTTTTATGAATCAAGTGGATAGTTGGGTTGTGTGAATTTTCTGAGATACACGCCGCTTAACCCAGCATTTTTCTCTCTCAACTCGACGACCAAGGAAAGACCCAGGAAGAAGTAAAAACGAAATGAACAGAACAATTAATTGACCCGAAGCGAATTTCGGTTTCTAAATCTCGTCCCTTCATTCACACTATTTGCATTTTCTCGCAATATCACTGGCATCATTGGACCAACAGGAATGAAAATGGAACAAAATGAAAAATAAATATGTTTACCAATGTCGAAAATATATGCCATGTGCCTATTTATGGAATGATTCTTACAATATTATCAGGACTAGATTCCTCTTTAAGTTTCTGGCCATAGATGAAAAGAGTCTTCTAAAAATATCACCACCTAGCCCGAGGATTGATGCATTTTCGAGAAAGTCTTCTTGTCTGCATTCGTGCTCATCCAAAAGACAACGACCATCAAAATAAACACGGATTTCAGAAAACAGTTAATAGGCGCTAGAGACTGAGATGTGATTTAATTACAAATTCATTTCGAAATGCTCAGATGATTTTTTTTCATATAGCTGACAATTATGAAAACCAAAGAACAAAAAAATATGAACTTTTCTTTCATCTCGATCGGTCGCGGAATCTGAATGACAAAAGTTTGCCTTCCGAATGGCATGATGTCTTGCAACGAATGACACAATATGACTAATATGTTGGAGTTCCGTCCAGACATTTACATGATTTCACTTTATATTTATATACGTTACGTGGGCGCGTAAGGGAAGACCTCATATCAACCGGTTTGTTTCCTTCCGATGGCATAATCGACTTTTTCTACTACGTCTACGAGCTTAAGCCAAACAGAACTCTTAAATTTATGTGGAAATATCGTAGGATTCTCATACCAGGCTGTGGACAACGTCATTCCGTGATAATTCGTGTTGACTTAAAATGTGTCCAGTTTTTCTTCTCTGTATGTTAGGTGTAACTGGTTTTTGGTCGTGTCAATGTCACACAACCAAAGATCAGATCAAAATTGGATTTCTAGTGCCACTTTCGGGTCACAGTCCAATGGCCGTAAAAGGGTCAATTGGAGCCATGATCTTGGCAGTTGAAAAAGTCAACAATGATTCGAAACTCACAGCTATTAAAGAGCATGATATAGCTTTTGCTTTTGAGGAAATCGATACCAGTTGTAATCGGACAAAGACGTTGATCAACATTCTCGACCAGAAGAAGACATACGATATTTTTATAGGTGAGTAAAATGAATCCCTGTTTTGATCTAACAAACGACACTTGTTTCTGGTACGTTCAAGTCACGGAATGATTTGGCCGATCAGTTTTTCTATGTAAATTATGTCGTGGCATTATCTATTTATTCAAAATGAAACTATCGCTAAGAAAATATGTTTAATTTAATGTTCACTCATCAGGCTCGTTCAAAATGGGCATTGCAATGTGAAACCATTAGTTAATCAAGAAATGTGTATTATCTATCTATCTATCTATCTATCTATCTATCTATCTATCTATCTATCTATCTATCTCTCTATCTATCTATCTATCTATCTAGCCGTTTGTCAACAATTGCAACACGGCACAAATTTATCTTCGGAGCAGAGGAAAGAAGCTGAAATCATTGCTTCATATATTATTAAAATGCTGTTAAATGTCTCTTTGAAAAGTAACTTTATGTCTGTTTTTCATGTTTTTTTTAATCCTCTAGCTTCATTTCTCTTTATCTTATGTTGCGTGAGTTGCATTCTGTGTTTGCGTATATAACAGAGTTTCAAACGGGGTCATACTCTTCCGAACACACGAGCAATTGTCTGTCAAACTTATTTTTTGCTTTTGATATTGTTTTATGGGTATTAGTCATTATTATTATTATTATTATAATTATTATTATTATTATTATAATTATTATTATTATTATTATTATTATTATTATTATTAGCTACTATTCTAGTATTATTGGTAATAACCGTCATTATATCAGGTATTATTCAAATGTTATTGCTATTAGTTATTATTATTATGCCTAGTGGATTATATTATTATGGTGATTAGCTATTATTTGCGACGAAAATTGCTACAATTTAAAACATGAATTATGCACATCTATATAAGAATGAATCACAGATCCAATAAAATATTGCATTTTCATTCGCACTTAACAAGCAAGAAAATAAAATTTAAATGGTTATAAAAATGACTTCGTTGCTGGGAAATACACAAATTGCACAATGCTGTCGATATATTTTCTTCTTAAAGGCATTTGAAAAATTAAGCAAATACCACCTCCGAGAATAAAATAATGAAAAGTTTTAAATACATCTACAGCAGCATTAATTATAAAATAAACATTTTCGATACTTGTAATATCTTCCATATCTACCAAAATCTTATTCAGAGAAAATGAATAAATAAATTTAAGTAGAAATCCTGTTTATAAATATTCGTTACGTAAAGCTGACTTGCTTACAGATTATAATATTTTCCTTTAAAATTGAATGAAACAGAAAATTATATATTTTATTGTGCATATCGGTTTTTCTTGAGATTGTAAACATTCCACATATTGACGAATATTTTTTTAGAATTGTGGGTAATACGAAGATACTTAAAGTGCTAAGATAGAAAGATGGATGAATAAGCGGTATAAGTGAAGAAATAGTATAGATGTCATTCCCTAGTTACGTAACTAAAATTTCCATGAAACAATAAGAGCCTTTTTTAATTTTAAAAATATAAATTGAGTAGTTAATTTTTTGGGCAAAAATGCTGAATAGGTATTTCTCTGCACGTCCTCTCAAAGAGAATATGGTACAAAGTCACGTTTAAAGTGGGAATCCAACAAAAAACTTATTCAGTTTCCCTCGCCACTTTCATTTTCAACCCACTCAGGCATCATTGCCCTTGACATACCATCTTTTTTTAAATGCAATGGAGAGTGATGTTGTCTGGTAAAATGGATGACCCACTGGAGTTTATTATGCTTATTTTTACACCGATTGATGCGGATGAAAACTAGTATTTATGAATAACAAACACTCAACAATAATAAACGAAACTGGGAAGACTTGGAATTTTCCTTTTTAACTTTGTTATTTGGAGACAACATCGATTTATTTAGAGAATATGTTGTTCGAAGGATTACATTAGATTTTAAACAGAATTTTAAAATAATTCGTGAATATATTATCACATTACAAAACCGAGTATACCTGAGAAATTGTCACAAAATTGATTTAGTTGTTTTTAAAACCAAGAACAGTTAACAATTTGTCTGTGTGAGTAGGTTTATAAGTGAAAGGGAATATTTTGAATCGAGAAAATATCGTCTGCGTAGATAGTTGTATGCGAATCTTCGCGCTCGAGCGAACATGTCAGTCCTTCTTGAGAGTTCCACTTAACACATTATTCTATGTTACAGTTGCTTCTTCAAATCAGTCACAAAAATTTATTTTTCCCACATTAGCGCTTTTCTCGGTGACAGCAACAAAGACATAGGACGTCAAAAAATTAGAATTAAATGTAATCAAATTAATAAATAATATAATTTTATTGAGAAAACAGATTACAAGCTTAAAAGAGATATACCAGCTAGTGAGATAGATAGATATGAACAAATATATATGAAAAGATAGATATGAGTAGATAGATAGACAGATAGATGGGTAGATAGATATGAACATATAGATATGAACATATTGATTTGAATATATATATATATATATATATATATATATTTTTTTTATAATTTTGATCGTATTTATTTATTTGGGTCAAATTATTTTGCTTGTTTTTATTTTATTTAATTTTTAATTTTTATTTTTTTATCTTATATATTTATTTATTTATTTATTTTTATTTTTTTTATATTTTGATCGGTGTTTTTATTAACGTATTCATTTATTTCGGTCAAATTATTTTGCTTGTTTTTATTTAATTTAATTTTTAATTTTTATTTTTTATCTTATATATTTATTTATTTTTATTGTTTTTATATTTTGATCGGTGTTTTTATTAACGTATTTATTTATTTGGGTCAAATTATTTGGTTGTTTTTATTTAATTTTTTTAATAGGTAACAAACTGAGATATATTAGGTTGGTGCAAAAATAATGTCGTTTTCTCACATGAAGTTGAACGTCAAAAAACGACATTATTTTTGCACCAACCTAATATATAAACAGAGATAGATAGATAAATATAAACAGGTGCAAGCATATTATTCAGCATTTAACGATACATAGCACAATGGCAGAAAAGAATATATCATTTTTTATATATCAGAACAGTGTTAGAAAAATTAATGAAATGTAGAAAAACAAATTTCAAGTGACGCGTTTCGCCCTTCAGGACTTCCGATGAAATCCTAAACGACGAAGCACGACAAGCTTTTACCACTTTTCACTAATTTTTCTAACATAAAAATCATGATCTTTCTGCACTCGTAGCAGAAAAGATTTTGTTCGGTTGATTTGTTTTTACGGTTTATCAACCTTTTGCAGGCGATTTAAAACTAGAAAATATTTTAGGATTGCAAGAACTTTTTGGATATAATAATTATTTAATGATACAAGTCCTAATATTTAACTCACAGGTGTGGGAAGGAGAAAAGGTGAATTGCTACCCATCCAAAGGTTATTTGAGTGTAAGTGAATATAACTAGAATTGAAACCCCGTTCAGCGATTTCCAATTCTGAGCTATTATACCACAGTACAACCAAGCTTACAGCACCTGGTAGTCCTAAGTGGTCACCTATCTAGGTACTGACCAGACTCAACGTTGCTTAACGAGAACCGCTGTTCCAACGTGATAAAGCCGTAAGTCCTGTGGCAAAAGAAGAAAATTACTTTAACTCACTATAACCCTACCACTTTTGAGGGTCATATGAAGTGTCCTTTCTTGGTTTTCGCTTTAATTTTAGATTTCGTCAGACTATAATATCTTGTTCCAGTATGAAGCAGGCTTCTAGGAAAGTTGTCGATGCGCTTTGAATTCAGCAGAGTCCAAGAATGCAATCCTACCCGCCTGACTGTTTCACTAATTAACAGGGTAGGTTGAATAGTTCATAGGCTGACCATTAAGGAATGATGAAAATTTTCATGCATTCATTTCAACTCTTCTTATTTATAACTGCATTGTTTATTTCCAGATAAACTAACATCTGACTGTTCAAAGAAGACTGTTCTTTCTGTTGGTCAAAAAAGTCATCAACAGCAGATGTGACGTCGTCATCATCACTGCGATACTGATTCCCGGCCATGTGTTTTTACATGTTAGGGAACAGGTGATAGTCAAATCAGCAGTCATTGAAACCAAGGACTTGTGTGTTGGAGCTTGTTCTGATGAAACAAGACAGTTTTCGCCATTTTTACTGGGCGTTTGGTCTTGATAACATTTTGTAGCATAGTACTCGCCATTGTAGCGCTTTGAAAAAAAAACTGAGGCCATCGCATTCCGTGCAAATGAAACGACCATGACTATCTTTATAGTAGGTGCGGAAGGGTATTTCCACTGCATGAATTGTCTCTTTGACCCTGGTTCAAAGTTATGAACCCAACACTCATTCTGGGTTAGGAAACGTTCAATGAAACCAGCTGGAAATTGTCTCAAACAATGTCAGATTTTCCCGTGATGTGATCAGTTTGGTGCGCTTTTGATCAGGCGTCAAAAGACATGGCGCCACCGAGTAGAAACCTTCGTCGTGCCAAGTTCTTTGTGCAGAATATTCTCAACTCCCTCATGGGATATGCTAATAGAATTGGCTATTTGTTTTATACTTAATCACCCCTCACCATGTGGTGAATACGATTAAAGTTTTCCTCGATTGTGGCAGCTGAAGGATATCCAGACCTTGGGGCATCTTCAAGATTCTTTCTTCACCCTCCTAAATTCAGCTCCCCACTTTTGCACTTTTGATAAAGATGTGGCGTCATCCTTTAATGTTGCAACCATGTCAGTGTGAATGTGGTTGGGGGGATAAACACTTTTTCTGTCGATACTTTTTAACACCACGATGTGAAATTTTGTACATTTTCAGAAATCGCCATTTGTTACATTTGAAGTTTTTTTGAAAAGTCAGACATCAGTTTACCTGGAAAGAAACGATGCAGTTATTAATAAGAAGGGTTGAAATTGATTCAGACAAGATTTTCCGGCTCTAGCATCACTCCTTCATAGTAAGCATATGAATTTTTCAGCCCACACTCCTAATTCCATGCTCACTTCTGTTAGTAAATCCTTCTGAAGTTCTCCTAGGGTTCAAATAGATTTATTTCTTCTTCTTTTTTCGTGCTCCTTCAGGACGTGAACGATCATAGTTCTCCGCATCTTCCTATCCTTTTTAGCAAAGTTTGTCTTTTCACTGTACCCTCAACCACTCTTCTGTGATCCATTTACAAGAACTTGTTAGACAAGTTACTCGTTGGCTTCCTGTGTTCCCTTCTGCCATCAATATGTCATGTGTCAAATTCTTAAAGCCCTTTTCATTATATGTCGCCCTCTTCATTATATGTCGCCCTCTTCATTATATGTCGCAGAGATTTCACGTCTCTTTCTGATTCTATGTCCGTATAAGCATCCATTTTGTTTCCATTATCCTTTCTCACATGCTCACTTTCTAAAGTCATCCCTTTCGTGGCGGATCGGTAACCAGGCTGCATTTGTTTCCATTGCTCGAATGATTTTGGAAACATTGTCAGTTGTCGGTCATAGTGCGTGGCGTACACAGATTGGTCTATAGAAATTTACAAATTAATTTAAATAAAAGTCGATTCTAAACTAATTTTTATCCTACTTTATTTATATTTTAGAATCATCCAAAACTTTTGTGTATTACATTGTCGAGCACCTTCGGACTTCATTTTCAATCATCTGTTAAACACTTTCTTGATCGTTAAATTCCTGTATTTGCTTGCTTTTGATATCTTTAGTGTGTAACTCGCATCTTTGGCTAAGCCCTTTTGTCCTCTTGATCCGTCCTTCTCAGTATCCTTCTGTAGAACTACGTCTCTGTTGCCTCATGTTTCCTTTTCTTTTCTAAGGAAGTTGTCGAACATTCACTATGTAGTAGGATTGATATTATATAGCAGTTCAGTATCCTTTTCTTTGTTTCTAACAAAACGTTCCTGTTTCTTAATAATTTGTTTATCATTCGGAAGATAGCTTTCGCTATTTCAATGCCCTTTCTGATTTATGACACATTTTCATTCGTCTGTTAAAACATATATAACCAAAAATATTAGTAACACGCTAATTTTACAAACATGAGTCGTGCCAAAATGGAACGTCAGTTGAAGGCCAACAATTTATACATGTTTCAAAGAAGCAACAATAAGGAGAACAATTCTGAACTCAAAGTAAAAACGGAGTTTCTCGAACGCCTTTATCACTTCTACAAAAGTGATAAATTGTTCTTTGCTCTGCTATCGACATTTTTTGGCTCTTTCTTTTGATAAAAATATGATTGAATTATATGGAGGCTGATATTCGTAATATATGCATTGACTGATACAGATATCTGATTCTGACATTCGCAATATCTGCATCAATCAATGCATATGTTACGAATATCTGCCTCCATATAATTCAATCATATTTTTATCAAAAGAAAGAGCCAAAACATGTCGATAGAAGAAGAAAAGACAATTTATCCCTTTTGTAGACGTGATAAAGTCGTTCGACACTGCGAGCAGGATAAATTGTGTAAAATATTGAACAACTTTGACTATACACAAAAAATCTTCACCATGGTCATCCAACGTCAGCAAATACAGTTAGGTTACCGTATATACTTGAGTATAGTGATAGTTTTTATAAATATTTTTTTATGCAAAAATAGGTGGGGTCGCACTATACACAGGGAATTTTTGTGAAGAGGTTAAAAATCATGCATTTTCAATGACCGGTTGCACTATACACAGGTTAATTTTTCGTGGAAAACAGATAAAGAGTTGCAGTATACATAAAGTCGACTTATACACGACTATATACAGTATCTGTTTTACACGAGGTTTTTGTGTAAGAAACTGGTAAAAAGGTTTTAAAATAGACTTTAAATGTAACTTCACATCATTCATAATCAGGAAATGATTGTGAATAGTGTGAAGTTATATTTAAAGCTTCTTTTCAAAACATTTTCTACAAGTTCATAATTTCATATTGGAGGAAGAGAACAAGTGCCGAAGTCACAGTCTGTTCAGGCGTGTTAAAGCTGGATCAATCCAACACTACCCTCACCCACAAGAGTTGTTCAGGATATTGAGTTTATTATTTTTGTTGCCATTCGAATGGTACTGACTATCAGAAAGATAGAATCACAGAATTTTCTGTAATCATATATTCTGTCGACTTTTACAATTTCAGAAACTTTTTTTTTTTTAAATTTACACTCAGCATTTTTTTTATATCTGTCTTCGTCGGGTGACAAGAAACAGTAAAATGGTGACAAACGAAAGCCCTGTGCTGCCTATTCTAAAGAAAGCATTTAATAGGAGGCGGGGTATTCGATATTTTTGTTTTCATCAACAAATGCCACTCAACATGCAGCTTCCCCACCCACTAAACATAGTATTCAACTGCTAACCTTGTGAAAAGGTCAGCCTTGACACCTTTCCGACACATTGATAGTGCAACACTCACAACAATACCGAAACCTAGAATTAGTTTACTTGATGATACTTATTAAGAAATCAAAGCCCAAAATAGACTAGGGCCTGAGATGTTATCATTTGAAAGCTTACATGGCAATCATTTATTTGACGTCATCTCTTTTAAGAGTTTCTGAAAATTGGCGGTAATGGAGTCTTAAGTGCGTCTTCTGGTGCTGCTCAGATGACAAGTATAACAGATCTCTAATTGCCACACTGGTTGTCAGGACGAAGAAATCTTTATTTAGCTAATAGGTTTTGTATGGTAATGAGATTCACTAACCCAGCTTTCATGACACAACCAGGCACATTTCGACATTCATTACTTTGTATCCTCACTGAACTTTACTTGCAACGTGTCACATTAAAAGACAATTTTAAAGATGTCACTTAGATGAAATCAAAGCTCACTATTTATACGAGGCTAATTATCAAAGTTATTAATTATCCTATTAGAATTCTGTTTGTTCCTCCGTTAGTTAGTAAGTCAGTTAGCATGTGTGTTACGCTTTGCCATTGCGTCGGATAAATGATAGACCATTCCGGTTTGACTGCGAATAAAGACAGAAGAAAAAGAGGCATGGAGACGCTGTTTGGCCTTCCTGAAAAAAAGATAGCATGCAAAGAAAGAAAGAAAGAAAGAAAGAAAGAAAGAAAGAAAGAAAGAAAGCCAATATTCGAAACTTGCAAAACAGTTCATGAAGAAGAAACTGTGTATGTTCAAACGTGTCAAAAGTGGTTGGGAAGTTTCATGTCGGAGATTTCATGCTGAGCAGTAGTGCATGATCCGCTAGGCTATTTGACCAGTTGAGAGCAATCGAATGACGTGGGCAAGGGTTACTTCCGTTAGCCCAAATGTTGGGCGATGCTGGGTAGCATTCACACGTGCAAATGAACGCCTACTAACCATACCAAAAGCTAGTCTTCATAAACATAAGGTGATGCTATTATATATTATAGTGGCATTGGAAGAGAGTTCTCTACTATGAAGTTCTTCCCAAGAAGTAAACGATTGATTCGAACAAATATTGTTCCTAATTAGACCAACAGAAAACAAAGTGTCCGCCCGGAATTAGTAAAAAGAAAGAACAGGACACTCGGCGAGGATAATGCTCGTGAATTAACCAGGAATCAGGAAAAAACTATTGGAGCTTAGGAAGTTTTCATTCACTTGCCGTATTCAGCAGACATTGAACCTTCAGATTATCATTTATTCTGCTCTTTATAGAATTACGAAAGACTGTAAGGGCCACCTAGACCAGTTCTTCTCTAAGAAAGATAAACAAACTTGGATGGATGGAATTATAAAGTTGTCTGAAAGATGGCAAAAGCTAAGATCCTTATCATAAAATGTGAGAATCATTCCTTTCTTGGAGTGTGGCAAATGCTTATTTTTTTTTCATGGGGGGAGTGTACTACTAATATCTGATTAGAATTAAAGACAAGCGCGTTAACATGTGTACAGTTGGAAGAAGTTAGTTTTCTCGTTTTTTTCACTTACTGTTTAAACATAAAAAATAAGGCAATTGAAGAATTTTCGAGACAAAAATATACATCAGAAATAAATTCTCTAAAGTTCATAAAGTATTAAACTGTTTTATCCTAATCAAAAAATTAAACTGTAAGATTTCTCGAGTGTGCAAAACGATAAACGTAATACAAACTGTTTAATAAATAACTGAGTCGTCTATTTCAAATACGAAGTATCCACTATAATAACGTTTGAAGTAATAAAAATGCCGGATTAAAATGCCGGATTAAAATAAAGCTATCGGTATCCTTTAACAACCGTAAATTTTAAAAAATAAGTTACTCCAAAATTCGCTTGACGAGGAAATGGAACTAATGCCATTGGTTTAATAACAAAATTAAATTCAAGGGCTTTAGCTTCCATTTTTGAAACATGGTTATCACTGTGTAGCTAAAAAGCCATATTTTAAATCAATTAATTTATAATATTAATGCTCTGTAAATTTACATTGAGCACTATTGTGTAAAAATAAAAATATCTATAAGAACACTGGATTTTATATCTTACTGTTCTTTCTTTATATATATATATATATATATATATATATATATATATATTGGTAGAGGTATATATATATATATATATATATATATATATATATATATATATATATATATATATATATATATATATAAGTAGAGGGCTTGCGTGCCCCAGTGATATTAAGAACAAAACCGACTGGGGTTTCAATTTCTGTAGGGCCACCCATAGGTCTAGGAAGAGGAAGAGAAATCAGACTAAACGCAACGCGACCAACCCCGAAGAACCTAATGACGGAATCTATATGATCTCAACGGCCAAACCGGCAGAATGGAGCAGCGCCAATCGGGCTGGCGTAAGGATGGCGGACCTTGACAGACCAAGCATCCAGCAGACTGATGCAACTAGGTTTGCCAGATCTCGCCAGCCTCAACCCCCTTTGAGCCGGGAGGGAGGTGCTTCTGGCATAGTGTGCGGGCTTCTCCGTCGCGCAGAGTTGTCTACCAAAATCAAATTTAAGCGAATGGCCCCATCAAACTTTCTTTGATTCACAGTCACCTACGCCAACACCACCATGAGGTGGGGAGAGATAGGTAATTGGAAGAAAGGATGACGATCTCGATGCTCGGAAGCCAGCAGTTGCCGCCGACGGATATATATATATATATATATATATATATATATATATATATATATATATATATATATATATAGCATGATGAGAGGCCACGTATACTTTCTTGATATGTATATAATATCTGGATAAAATAAATGAAACAAAATTGGGTGTTTTTTTTATGAAAGTATTTATTTCTGTGTTTTTGTATATATTTAATATTTCAGACCACCTCGGTCCTTCCTCAGAAATCAAATGAGATACTGTGTTTGTGTGTTTGTTTACAGCGTTTGTCGTGAAGCGTGGATGTCACGTGATGTGGAATGTGACTGTGTTTGAATTTTTGGCGGAAGACTGATGATAGTGTCTTAAATGTTGTACCTCTAGACCCAACTAACACATTCAAGACAGAACTATCATCCCTCACTCAGAACCTGAACCACAACATAAGGGGCACCATAAATTCTCTCTCTCTCTCTCTCTCTCTCTCTCTCTCTCTCTATATATATATATATATATGCAATGATGTTCATCATGTATAAGGCCCGGGATTCACTCGTGGTAGAAGGTTATATTAAGATGCAGTTTATGCGGATAGGAGGGGAAGATAATGGATAATTCTAGACTTTAACAGTATAAGATTGTAGTGATCGGGGAAACATCCTCTTGTGAGTCGGTTCCACAGAGCAGTGGTTCGCGGGAAGAAGCTGTTGGAGTGGAACTCATTTCCCATCGACGGAATACGGAGGGAATGTTGGTGGTTTGTTACAATGTGAGTGGCATGGCGGATCTTAGTAATGAAAGTTAGAACTAGTGGAACTAAGGAATGTAGTTCGCCTGTACTATTTGTAGCTCAAGTGTTTGTTTTCATCTCGGTGCTCAACAACCTTTTTGTTGATCATAGCCTCAAAAAGCTTAATAATTATACTGAGGAGACTGATAGGTTTATTCTGAGAGGGGAAAATCGCTCGCGGGTTCTTGATAACCGGGCATAGTCTTGACAATTCTCTAACGCTTGGAAAGGATTTCTCATTCAAACAGTGGTTAAATAACTTCGCTAGGATCGCGGATAATCCCGGATTCTTAAGATTCTTAATAATAACCACTGGAATTTTGTCTGGGCCAGTGGCTTTCTTACAGTTAAGGCTTTTGCTAAATCTTGAGACTTCCCGTACTGTAATGAAAATATTACTGAGATTGTACTCAGTGAGATGTGGGAAGGGGGGGCCTTTTGTCATCTAACAAAGATCGAGACAAAGATCGAGGTGAACAAGTTCGCCTTATCTGTCGAGGAAATCTGACATTAGAGCCATTTATAAGAGTGGGCACAGCCGCTTTGATTCGCTTCATAATTGGGTTAGCGATCTCCCAGAATTCTCGGGATCCAATTTTTTTCTTTTTAACCTTGTCCTGGGCCGCTTGGGCATAGTTACACTTTGCATTTTCCAGAACTTTCTTGCAGCGATTGCGAGCGGTTTTGAATACAGTAAGAGTCAAACCACACCAATCCTTGCGATAGATATTGAAGTAGTGGTTACGGCGAGTTATGGCTGCAGCGCATTCAAGGGTAAACCAGGGTTAACTGTTTAGTTTTTGTTGAAATTTAATTTGGTATTAAACTCTCCATTCCAGAAAGGATCCATTCATAGACGAAAGTAGCGGTTTTGGAGGCTGCGCACTTGAAAAGTGCTAAGATAGGAGTTTCCGCTAATTAAGGTCAAAATCTGCCTCCGTCTGCCTTCATGTAGCGGAAAAATCGTTCTGCTGAACGGCAAATCAGGGGGATGCATTTGGTTTGGCATCCATCTAGACACTGACTAGGGCATAGAGTCTGGCGTGCAAGGTTGCGGGCAAAACTTTTTCTAAGCCTTTATCTGGGCAGGATATGAAGAAGAGATCGAGGAGGTTCAGCTGATGTCCCGTCGCATCAGGGTCGCTGGTGGGTTCTTCGATGATCAGGGCTAGTTCAGAGGCGATAGAGAAGTCTCTGCAATATATGCCTTATTTCTTTCTTTTAGATGGGTTATCAGTTAAAACAAACAAACAAAAAACTATCGTAGTTTCTTTTGTTTGTTACTTATTGCTTATTTGTTTTTTTAATTGTTTAATAAGTTCTATTCTTTGTTCTTGTCTTTTATAGGCGGCTACTGCGATGTCGTCTGTGAGATGACAGCATCGTTGATTAGCGAACAAAAAAAAGTGATGCTCAGCTACGGCTGTACGTTACCGAGTCTGTCCAACAAGAAAATCTACCCGTATTTTGCCCGTATGGTTGCCTCATTCAGCACAGTGTCTTCATTCTATATCGAGTGCTTACGAAATTTTAATTACACCAACGTGGCAATTTTTGTAGGAGAAGAGTATGTTTTCCAGCAGACGTTAGTGGAATTTGAGGTAAGATTTTTCTACAGTTAAACATGGAGGTTGTAACTTCATCCATTTTTGATTGCCATCTATTTCTGATCTTATGGAAAACAATTTCTGATCTTATTAGAAACAATTCTAGAAATTTGATCAAGCTTAAGTATACTTATCTAGTCTCATAGGCGGCTACATTATTTTCCGGTGGCCGGTCGTCTTATTTTACGGCAGAAAGGTGAATATCTAAAGATGGAATCTTTAGATATTCACCTTTTAATAATGGTAATTATTAAAATCCATCTATGAATTTTATGACATTAGATAAAATGCTTTCAATTTGTTTGCCGAATTATTCGTTCTCAAAGGTAAATGCAAATCGTTATTCAGATTTTAAATTTTTCTTAAATGAAGAAGCAATAAATGAACATAATTTTATTAAGTCAAGAATTTATGCCTTACAACAAAAATATTTATCTCGTCCAAGAAGCTGCCAGTAAAATATTCACTTGATATTTTTATAAGATTTGCATAATTAATTTACATCTGAATTTCTGAATTATCATTATGTTCGTTCAGACTGATGCCCGCATTTTTGTTGTTATTATCACAACTTTTTGGCTGGCGTGCTTTCCGGCCTTTTTCAGGTGTCCGTCGATTCGGGTAACCTTCAAAGTATTTCGAACTGAACCATTTATTTAAGCTACAGAGGTTAGATATTTCGTTTTTCGGTGTATTTCTCGTCTTGTTCGTTTTTTAGTATTGCTCATCCTCTTTCCACTGGGTTTAAGTCTGTAGTGTCTTGTCCAGGGATTGAACTCACAATTATGTAACCCAATTCACCAACCAACGTTGTAATCCACTAGCCTATAATCGAACTATAGAGAAATAAGGAGCAGGTGGATGATCACGATGTCAATGGCGAACAGAACGGTTACCAAAATAGGTGAACATTTTTCTTCCATACAGAAATTTTCTTCACCTAAACTGACACGTATTTTACTTGAAGATACAACGGACAATCCTAAAAAAAATATTGATTTTGGTTTTGTTAATTTGGGTGTCGAATAAGTATTAAGAGGATAAACAAAAGAATGTTCTTGCATGAACGTGTGGATAATTTTATGAATGAATTCTGAGCAGACATTAAATCAGTATTTGGTTGGAATAGAGAATTCATTCATTATATTTGACATTTTTTATTCTGTTCCAAAATTTAAGTTACATAATTTGACACTACAGCCGTCGAAACAATGTTTTGGGAGTTTATGAAATAACTATAAAATTTGAAAAAATATGTTCGATTTATTTCATTTAATGAATGAATACTGCGGTCCATGCGTATTTTAGTAATAATTCTCAGGAAATTGAATTACTACATAATACTTATAGTAAATAAACGGTACGAACCATGTACTGAAGGGGGAAATGTCACTTTGTTGTAAAAACTGACAAGATCACGTGAACAGATATAATTATCAAAGATCATAAAAAATTGTTTTTTTAATTAATATAAATCGGAGTAGATCGGTTTTCCTGTCGTCCGGTTCACACTCCTCCATGGTCTTTTGAACAGGAGTAGAGGTTCATCCCCTGTTTCATGCTTGGGACTGGGTTTCTGAACCCTTCTAAAGTCTACTTCAACTCTATACTTCTAACGTCTCCGCCTGAACTCTAGAATTGTATTCGCTAATTAAATCTTGACCTCTTCAAGTCTAGAGTTAGTTGTTTATATTTCCTGTTATCTTCTCCTTTCTTACGCTAATATAACTCCATACAGTAACCCTCTACCTTGAGTGGCCCTTGGGCCTTGCATTGGGTGAACATTAGGAAAAATGTTCTATTCTGTAAAGGAATTTAAGAAATTAAGTAAATTGAAATCCAAAAGATGTGACACTTAAATCATAGATTATTGCCGGAATTTTGTTGGGCATTGGGTATGATTAAAATGGCACCGGCAAACATTTCATTAAAATCTCTGCTGACCATTCCCTCAATGAAATGCAACCCCCCAAAACAGTGCGTATCAATATTGCACGTATATTACGAAGGCGTACTCAATGTAATTTTCTAATCTTATAAGCTAAGATAAACAATGCAAGAATCTTTTGAAGCATCTGTTGTTTGAAGTCAATACATTGTCGCAAAGAGGAGATAAGTAATAATAATAATAATAATAATAATAATAATAAGAAGAAGAAGAAGAAGAAGAAGAAGAAAAAGAAGAAGAAGAAAAAGAAAATGGTAGAATTAAACACGGAAACTTGAGGGGAACAAAATACCCTACATGGCCAATATGCATCCTACAAAGGGTTGACAAGCCATGGGCAAATAGTGAAACCCCGAACAAAAACACTATGAATGTATCAAAATACATTTTAATAATAAAAATACCAGCAATACATTTTTACATAAAAAGACCGACAATACATGACCAGCAATATATTTTATCTGTACATGAAGGCATACAATTGCATTCAAAATATATTTAGTTGAAGCCATAAAAAATATTTACATTTCGACATTAAATAACCCATAAAAGTTGATATGCCGCCAAACAAAATCAACCACCATGAAAGGACTCTTTCGTTATATTAATCCAGATAATATCCTTCAATTTCTTAAAGAAATCAAACTGTATTCCAAAATACAACTTCAACAAAACCACAACATAAAACACACACATCGCCGCCTCTAGTAATTATGTCCACACAAACATGTATATAAACAAAAGCTGAGCATCATCTACCATGCATTCACTTGTGAAAACAGAATAACATATATCCTATTTTTATTACTTCAAAGCTCCCAAGAAAATTAAATGTCAGCATTAAATGACCCATAAGGAGTTGATTTGCCATTAAACAAATCAACTAATCTTCTTTATTTTGGATGTTTTGACTTAGAACTTTTTTATTTTTGTTATTTTTAGGAACAATTGCAGATAGAAAATATTAAATACGATGTCTTCAGTACTTATCACAATGTCAAACAAACCACCAATGATTATAACGAGCTTTTGGAAAAAGCGAAAGAATCTGCTCATGGTAAGTAGAATTCGTAATTCGAATGAAGCCAGTTTGAAAATAAAATGGATTTAATTTCTTGTCTTTTCTCTAGGCACGCAAAAAAGAAACACTGCCTAAGTTTAAAATGAACTTGAAAAAAATGAAAAATCTTTTTGAAGCTTTAATTTTAATTTTAATTTCAGGCTAATAGATTAAATTTAATATTTGTAATAAGTAAAATACTTTGCTGTATTTCAAACAAGATTTAAGTTGATTAGAATTGTTTTTGCTCCTTCTCATTAAAATCTCTAAAGTCATCAATATTGACAGATTTGTCAACACAACATAATTTTTCTTTAATAAAAAATCTTTCAAAAATAAAATGTACTTCCTGAAACGTTATTTGGTGAAAATTGTCTGATTAAAATTGAATCAATCTGGTATGAAACAAAAACTACTTAAATTTAGTTTTTGTTATATCGTGGATTATACGATATAAACAACAAAGTAATCCCGAGTGGAAAGATTAAAATAACACCAGAAATCAGGTAACAAATAGCAATGGTTTATTGTACGTAAAGTACAAATGAGCAAGAGTTCGTAATACTAAGGAAAACAGGAGATAAGTCACGGAGGTTCGTAAAGGTCGCCTTCGCTCTCTCTGTCTGTCTCACTTTCACCTTCTTCAATAGCTCGTCAGTCTTTTATAGACTGACCAATCCATGTCGGGGTGTGCCAGGTTGTTCCACTATAACACCTCTCCCTGAGCTAAATTCTTCCCTAGAATTTTGCTTTCAATATTATTTTCTCTTTGGATTTGGACATAGACGTGGAGTCCTCTTCCTTTTTCTATCACTTTTCTCCTACCATTCCGAGTTGGTGTATTTTTTGATTTTTGAAAATAAGTGATTTTTGGAGTCGATGTTACATCACTATTTATGGGAGGTTAGATTTGGAAAGCATCGTATAACACTTCCATCGGTATTTCGCTGTCATTTTCCACAGTTTCAATGTATCGGTATCTCATTTGGTTAATATGTCTTTTGCAAAAAATTTTTTTTCCTTTTACAATATATCACTCTACCGATTCTTTTTGACACTATACCGTCCTCCAAAAACACTTTCCTGACCGATAGTTCTTAAAGAAGACTTTATCGCCCTCTTTATACGTTGTAAATTTTGTGTTTACTTTCGTATAATTTTTCCTTTTCTTATTTGGTAATATTCTATCGAACACTGAACGTATTTTCCTTGCAAACATAATTTCTGCAGGTGATAGATTAGCGTTTGTATTCTGATTTGGTGTTATCCTATATACCGCTAAAAACTTTTGTAAGCTTTTTTCTTCAGTGTAGATTCCGTTATTTTTTCTTAATGCTCTCTTGAATGTGTCGACAAACCTTTCTGCCTGTCCTTTTGATCTCGGATTGTACATCGTTGTTACGTGTTCAACTGCCAACGAATCACAGTAATCTTTGAATTCCTTCCCGGTAAACATAGTAGCATTGTCGCTTACAATTGTATTTACTACTCCAAAACGACTAAATACTTCGTCTAACGCTTTTATGGTGTTGGAAGCTGTCAGGCCATTTGGAAAAACTACCTACGGTTACTAGATAATAGTATCCCTTTAATGGTCCTGCATAGTCAGTATGAATACGTGTCCACGGAACGTCCGTTTTTGGCCAGCGTTGAGTCTTTATCGGTGGATCTTTGGCTACTAACTGACAACCTTTACATTGTTTTATCATATCTTCTATATTTTGGTCCATTCTAGGCCAATAAACGTAACCTCTCATTAGCGACTTCATTCTGGAGGTTCCAGGATGGCCCATATGAAACTCTTTCAAAACTCTTTTTTGTAGGACACGCGGTATTACGACTCTATCCGCATACATCAGCGTTTCGTCGCATATCGAAAATGGAGACACCCTTAAACCTTTTTTCTTTTTTTCGTTCCACCTTGCATGTTTCTTCATGTTAGTAATATATTCATCCATTTTCGCTGCTTTTTTTTATTTCTTCCAGTGTCAGCATCTGATGCTACAATTAATTCCTTTTTCGGATCGTACTGTGCTAATGCTAAATCCGATAATAAGCACTTTTTTATTTTTTGAAATGCTTCTTCGCATTCTTTTGTCCAGCAGCATTTCTTACCTTTCCTTAATAACTCGTTTAACGGAGCTCTCAACTCGTGCATTTTAGGAATATATAAACTATAATAATTTGCTAAACCCAGGAATGGTTGTAATTTTGTTACATTATCCCGTATAGGCATATTTCTAATAGCTTCTGTTCTATTTGGGTTAGGCTTTCTTCCTTTATGATCAATTATCTGACCCAAATATTCAATTTTGTTCATGCAGAAATCGCATTTGTCAAGGCCCACTTTAAATCCGTAATTCTGTATTCTCTTGAATACTTCTCGAACATGATTTTTGTGCTCTTCCAAATTTGGCTCTTTATCAATATGTCATCTAAGTATGCCATTGCGAATTCAAGACCAGTCAGCATCGTATCCATAATTTGTTGAAACACACTTGGGGCTACCTTCAACCCGAACGGCAAACGTTTTAAGTTGTATAGTCCTCTGTGTATTAATAGTTAGATACTTTGTACATTCTTCCTCGACTTTGACTTGTAAATAAGCTTCGGAGAGATCAATTTTTGAGACCATTTTTCCTCCATTCAACCTCGAGAAAATTTCTTCAGGCGTAGGAAGTGGATAGCTGTGGTCCTTTAGACATTCATTCAACCCCGTTGAAAAATCAGCGCATACTCTTATTTTCTTATTTTTCTTTTTTACGTACACCGTGGGTGACGCCCACTCAGAGTAATCTACTTTTTTAATTACTCCAATCTCTTCTAGTCTTTCTAATTCTGTGTCTATCATTTCCAATGACGAAAATGGTACCTTTCTTTTCTGCTTAAACACTGGTTTTGCATTATCCTTTAAATCGAACTTTACTTCAGTCTTAGTACAGCAACCTAGTCCGCCAGGAAATACTTCCTTAAATTCATCTTTTAAGTCTTCAACGAATTTTTCTGTCTGTTTGCTATTTTCTATATTCGACACATTTAAGTTTCTACAAAACGTGTTAATTGGTTTTTCCCATAAATTGAATAACACAATCCAGTCAATACCAAATAAATTTGAATTTCTTCCAGATATGACGTAGATTTTTGCCTTGTACGTTTTATCGACAAATGACACTTTCGCGTAAAATTCTCCTTTGAATTTTAGCTTTCTTCCAGAAACACCTCTGGCCCTTTTCTGAGTGTTTTGTAGTTTTGGTTGTCCAATTTTCTTCCATGTAACTTCGTCGATTATAGATATGTCACTTCCGGTATCAAGCAGACAGCTTATAGTTCGACCATTTATTTTAATTTTTTCACTTCTCGTTCGATACTGTTAAATTACCTTGTGAGTTTATTTTGAATTTACGTTCGCTGCTGTTATATCGTCTTGTGAGTTGTTTTCGAATCCTCGTAGTCACTGTTATGTTGTGTCGTGAGTACTTTTCGAATCCTCGTGGCCCAGTGTTATGTTGTGTCGCGAGTTCTTTTCGAATCCTCGTCGCCACTGCTATATCGTGGATTATACGATATAAACAACAAAGTAATCCCGAGTGGAAAGATTACAATAACACAAGAAATCAGATAACAAATAACAATGGTTTATTGTACGTAAAGTACAAATGAGCAAGAGTTCGTAATACTAAGGAAAACAGGAGAAAAAGTCACGGAGGTTCGTAAGGGTCGCCTTAGCTCTTTCTGTCTGTCTCACTTTCCCCTTCTTCAATAGCTCGTCACTCTTTTATAGACTGACCAATTTATGTCGGGGTGTGCCAGGTTGTTCTACTATAACAGTTTTAAATATCGCAAGTAATCATTTTTTTTCTAAGGAAGTAGTCTTTTTTGACGTGTTGTTGACAGCCTAATCTTTGGGTAATTTAAGTAAAGGCTATAGAACTGAAAGAAATTACTTGTCGAATACAATATCCCTTTTATATAGTTATATTAACTACCCAGTAATCTAAAAAATTAAGAGAATATTTTAAGCTGTCTAATACTTTATTGAATTTTAGGTACAGGAATCCCTCGATTAGGGCGGCTAATCTATACATCAGTAACAAAAAAAAAATCAATTTTCAATTACTAGGTTTAAACTGAAGAATGTTTTATCGCACTAATCGAGTATTATGTATGCACCAATCGAATTTCGGGATATAAACGTTTTAGTGCGCGCTAATCGAAAATGCATTGATCGAATGCGCATTATATCGAAGGATGCCTTATTTGCAAAAACGCTTGTTGAGAAAATATTAGAAAATTACCAATAAATGTTTAAATGTATTGTAGTTACCGCTCTTATTTTTTGATAATGTTGATATTTACAAAAATCAACATGTTTATGCACACATAAAAAATAAATTCAAAATTCTTTTTAAAATACTGGGTGTTATAGAATTGTAGTGATTTTTCCATTTATGATTTAGTTAATACAGTTTCAATTTAATAAAAATATCACTTGGTCGCTACATATTAATGCAAACAGTTATAAATTATTTTAATTAGTTTTAAAATAATGAAAACAAATTTTGTAAAAGTTTATGATTCATCGAAAAACATTGATTTTCTTAAAACAATACTATCCATAGTATATTTTATTCATAGGAACAATTAAAGGCTTTTCGAATGAAATATCTTAGTTTTATTGCATTGTTTTACGATTTAGGGCAGATTTTCTGCAATTAGGGGTCCTGTTTGATTAAAAACCTTTGATGATTTAAATTCTCTGAGGACAGTCCTTATAAACATTAAGCAATAGAATTCTTTTTCTAAATTTCATAAAAATTAAATGGGTGGGTAGTAATAGATGAAAAAATACACACGGACACACACACACACAGACACATATATATATATTTGACAAAAATGAAAAAAAAAAGAAACTTTTCAAAACTAATTTCATTCATTTGTGAATAAGTTGTAAAAGTTTCATTAAAATCTGACAATTATTTGATTTTTACAAGAATTTCCAAATCAATGTGGGTTTTTTACCACAAAAAAAGCACTAAAATATTTTCCGTGCAAATTTAAGGTCGCATGTTGATGAAAAAAAAAAGAAGATTTTAACGAAAGTTTCCAACGTTCTAAAAGGATAAGAAAAACAAAAAACAAAAACAATTCTTACATAAAAATCCTTCCATCTTTCTTAATAAAGATTGTGACGATAAAATGTTTTTTTTCTTTTCTTTTGCGCATTTATTCATGCTTCTTCCCCTTTTTAACAAATGTTTGGAGGAATCTAAGTAAGAGCATTCTTTTTGAGAAATGGAACAGAAAGTTCTAGAAGTCGAATCGTCACATTTCGTCACGAGTCTCGTAACCCCTGAGGGTCGGCAAGGCACTCCATATACTGCAGCCATATAAGCAGTGGTGTGTCTTGGGGAGACAAAAGAGCCTGAAAGAGAGCATTCCTCTTCAGGATGGCTTTGTATTGCCGGTTTTTCCTTCTCCTCGACTGGTTTCCAGAACAGGCAAGTGAGTCCAGTCAACTCATCACCGGATAAAGATGGATTCATGACCTTTCAATGAAAGAGAAACGTTCAGGAATTGAACATGATACGTCGAATTGCTTTCCGATGCCGATAACCGACAACAATTACGCTATCCGCGCCTCCAAGTCGTCGGATAATTATCTCAAAACGAATCTGTAAAACATTTTACGATGTTTACTCAAGAGGAGAAAAATACTGAGGAGTCTGTATTTCCTAAAATAAATTTTAGTCTGTTAGAGAAATCTCTACAAATATTCTCAAAATAATAGTTTATTCATTGGTAATCGTATAAATCATGCACACTCTTTAAGCTGTTGGTAACACGTCCAATTTTTTGCTTGGGTAGCAGACCAGATACGCACACACACACAAACGAATTTGGTGAAAGATTATTATTATAATCGTTGTTTTGATAAAAGAAAATTGTTTCAGAATAGGAACGTTTGTGTTACTAACAAGAAATATATTCGCTTAAAAATACCATTTTAAACAATGTTCAGATTCATTTTTAATGAAAACAGTTCTTGACTACGCAACAATTAGTGATATTAAAGTTTAACAATTTCGAACTTGGTTATTGAGATTAGTGACCATTTTAATTCTTACCTCTTTCAAATAGCCAGACTGGAAAAAGATCAAAGAAATAATATATTTTTCTGATACTCGCATTTTTTTTGGTCAGCCGTAACCTGAACCGACTCAAAATAATAAATTGAAAGAAAAAATACTGGATTTTTTCTTTGGTTCCTAAGAATAAAATAGTGCCTATTTCTAGCAATTATTAAAGTTGGGACGTCAAAAGACAAAACTCCGTCGGCAACAGAAATAATAGAAAATATTGTTAGAAAAAAGGAGGAAAGAGAAAGAAATTTGCTGGTTTCAATTATTTTGTGAGTGTAATCTCAAACTAGTATTTCCTGAAGTCTCTCTCTCTCTCCCTTTCTCTCTCTTTGTTTATCTCTCTCTCTCTCTCCCTCTCTCTCTCTCTCTCTCTCTATATATATATATATATGTATATGTATATAGGCTGGTCACTGGTATCCGAGGAAGTCCGTCTGCTAGGGCGGCTAGTCAATCCCTGTTGCAGATGCATGCACAGGCATTGTATTTTCAACAGGCACAGAGCTCACACCTCCCTCCCTTCTCCATCTCTCTCTCTCTCTCTCTCTCTATATATATATATATATATATATATATATATAATAGTAAAGAAAGGTTGTTCACATGTGTTTTTCAGAATAAGTAGGCCCATAAGAGAAAATTCAAAAAGAAAGAAAAGTAGAAGAGTTGCTGCTGCATATTATTGCGCCATTGCAGAGAAGCATGAGAAAAATATTAAAAAAGAATTTTCGAGCACGCCTGTGTCCTTTGTCAGCGAAAAAATAATCTTGTATTGTCCCACTTACGAAAATATGAGCAAATGACGAAGCATCAGGTATTTGGAGGGTGGACTCAGGCTTAGAATTATTCAGCACCCATTCGTATGCATGTATATATGTATGTATGCTATCTTTAAAATTTCGTGAAAATATCGAGATCTGAGATTCCAAATTAAGTATCATTCCAAAAATGACAGATGTTAATATTCGAGTTTTGTCAGTTTAAATCTGTCGTTGCCCATGTCGGATTATTAACTTTGATTTTTTTTTCTCCTTTCATACGCAAAAGTCATACGTTGCACGCATCAACGAAATGGGAATTCGAAAATTAAAGAATAGAATTGGTGAACAAGCAGAACATCGAAGACGAGAATATAAATGAGTCTTTTATTATTCAGTAGAGGCAACTGTATATTAAATATGCTCACAATCAACCCTGAAAGCTATTTCAATAATTCAATAAAAACAGAATTTAATCAGGCAGCTTCATACGAATACAGTATCTTCAGCCAATCCAACGTATTTCCGATTCAGTCCTTCCAACCAAATTTTTAGATAACATTCATGTTTTTTAGTTCGTGTTACTAATAATTATTTTTTAAATTGATGTGTTGCGTATTTGTCGGTGCAAATAAATAGAACCAATCAAATCATTAAATATGGCCGCGAGTTATGTAAGTTTTTATGCAGCACGAAATAAAGTGTCAGTGTTTCAAATCTGGAATGTTATAAGCAATTAATATTTTCGGCTTGGAACAAAATATCGTAGCGTTTTTTAATCGATGAGATTTCGTTTTATACGTGACTATAGTTTATGACATATTCTGAGAGATGATATTCATGTGTGAATTTTGAATTTTGAATGTTTTTACGATAAAAATAAAAATGGAAGAAAACAAGGACCCTTTTCGTCGTTTGATGCTCTTTTATTCCCGGAAATGAAAAAGAAAAATTTACAAATACTAAAAACAATATGTACCGTTTATGGAGATGGATCCGTTGCTGAGAGTACTGCAGAGATACCCAAATAATATTTGAAAATTTGAAAACAAAAATGGATAAATGTCCACCGCTGAGTAGGTTCACAGCACCCCAAATTAAATAAAACTCCCAGTCCCCACTTTCAACATAACAGAGCGCACAAGGGGACGTTAGCGCCCACGTTGGGAAACTTTAACGGGAAAGATTTAACGGATAGCATTTCCATCGGCGATTCACTGGTCAAACGAAGCAATTGGAAGGGCATTGTTCCCATTGGATGGAAGAAATGCTGCAATCGGTGAAAAGAATTGGTCTTTTATCAGGACAACGCCAAACATTACGTCTCCCTGCCGTCAGAAAATCGTACAGCCTGGCTCGGATATTCTGCGATCTATGCAGCCATAAATACTTACACTTGCACCTTCCGATTACCACTTATTTCAATGCCGACGAAATACTCTGAATGGGAAGAGAGTGAATCCTCCGGAAAGCTGTAAGAATCGCTGAGACCAGTTCATTACCCAGAAAGGTGCCAAGTTCCGGGAGGATGGACTTGTCTCAAAGATGGTGAAAGGTATCGGAACAAAATGGTACATATGTGGTTGGATAAATCTATGTATAAAGATTTGAATATTGTCTTTGAAATTCGCTTAAGAAACATTATGGACTTTTATTTCGACCCAGTATTCATAATGAATAAAACGAAACGAGAGAAAAGCTCGTAAAAAATGAATGACTTAATAAATATACAAAAGACGAGTCATTTCTGCCGACTGAATTCGTTGTAATCGATAGAATCGATTGCGTTTGAAACATATTTAGGCATTTTTAGATAGAATGGAATGCATTCTCGAAATAGGTGTGGATCTGTAGGTAGAACTATGTGCACTTGGAAAATATTTGTTGTACTGCAAATATGAAAGCATTTGGAAAACATATTCGGGCATCTGAAGACAGAACTGAAGGCATATGAAAAACATATTCGGGCATCTGAAGACAGAACTGAAGGCATTTGGAAAACATATTCGGGCATCTAAGGAAAGAACTGAAGGCATATGGAAAACATATTCGGGCATCTGAAGACAGAACTGAAGGCATATGGAAAACATATTCGGGCATCTGAAGACAGAACTGAAGGCATTTGGAAAACATATTCGGGCATCTGAAGACAGAACTGAAGGCATTTGGAAAACATATTCGGGCATCTGAAGACAGAACTGAAGGCATTTGGAAAACATATTCGGGCATCTGAAGACAGAACTGAAGGCATATGGAAAACATATTCGGGCATCTGAAGACAGAACTGAAGGCATTTGGAAAACATATTCGGGCATCTGAAGACAGAACTGAAGGCATTTGGAAAACATATTCGGGCATCTGAAGACAGAACTGAAGGCATTTGGAAAACATATTCGGGCATCTGAAGACAGAACTGAAGGCATTTGGAAAACATATTCGGGCATCTGAAGACAGAACTGAAGGCATTTGGAAAACATATTCGGGCATCTGAAGACAGAACTGAAGGCATTTGGAAAACATATTCGGGCATCTGAAGACAGAACTGAAGGCATTTGGAAAACATATTCGGGCATCTGAAGACAGAACTGAAGGCATTTGGAAAACATATTCGGGCATCTGAAGACAGAACTGAAGGCATTTGGAAAACATATTCGGGCATCTGAAGACAGAACTGAAGGCATTTGGAAAACATATTCGGGCATCTGAAGACAGAACTGAAGGCATTTGGAAAACATATTCGGGCATCTGAAGACAGAACTGAAGGCATTTGGAAAACATATTCGGGCATCTGAAGACAGAACTGAAGGCATTTGGAAAACATATTCGGGCATCTGAAGACAGAACTGAAGGCATTTGGAAAACATATTCGGGCATCTGAAGACAGAACTGAAGGCATTTGGAAAACATATTCGGGCATCTGAAGACAGAACTGAAGGCATTTGGAAAACATATTCGGGCATCTGAAGACAGAACTGAAGGCATATGGAAAACATATTCGGGCATCTGAAGACAGAACTGAAGGCATTTGGAAAACATATTCGGGCATCTGAAGACAGAACTGAAGGCATTTGGAAAACATATTCGGGCATCTGAAGACAGAACTGAAGGCATTTGGAAAACATATTCGGGCATCTGAAGACAGAACTGAAGGCATTTGGAAAACATATTCGGGCATCTGAAGACAGAACTGAAGGCATTTGGAAAACATATTCGGGCATCTGAAGACAGAACTGAAGGCATTTGGAAAACATATTCGGGCATCTGAAGACAGAACTGAAGGCATTTGGAAAACATATTCGGGCATCTGAAGACAGAACTGAAGGCATTTGGAAAACATATTCGGGCATCTGAAGACAGAACTGAAGGCATTTGGAAAACATATTCGGGCATCTGAAGACAGAACTGAAGGCATTTGGAAAACATATTCGGGCATCTGAAGACAGAACTGAAGGCATTTGGAAAACATATTCGGGCATCTGAAGACAGAACTGAAGGCATTTGGAAAACATATTCGGGCATCTGAAGACAGAACTGAAGGCATTTGGAAAACATATTCGGGCATCTGAAGACAGAACTGAAGGCATTTGGAAAACATATTCGGGCATCTGAAGACAGAACTGAAGGCATTTGGAAAACATATTCGGGCATCTGAAGACAGAACTGAAGGCATTTGGAAAACATATTCGGGCATCTGAAGACAGAACTGAAGGCATTTGGAAAACATATTCGGGCATCTGAAGACAGAACTGAAGGCATTTGGAAAACATATTCGGGCATCTGAAGACAGAACTGAAGGCATTTGGAAAACATATTCGGGCATCTGAAGACAGAACTGAAGGCATTTGGAAAACATATTCGGGCATCTGAAGACAGAACTGAAGGCATTTGGAAAACATATTCGGGCATCTGAAGACAGAACTGAAGGCATTTGGAAAACATATTCGGGCATCTGAAGACAGAACTGAAGGCATTTGGAAAACATATTCGGGCATCTGAAGACAGAACTGAAGGCATTTGGAAAACATATTCGGGCATCTGAAGACAGAACTGAAGGCATTTGGAAAACATATTCGGGCATCTGAAGACAGAACTGAAGGCATTTGGAAAACATATTCGGGCATCTGAAGACAGAACTGAAGGCATTTGGAAAACATATTCGGGCATCTGAAGACAGAACTGAAGGCATTTGGAAAACATATTCGGGCATCTGAAGACAGAACTGAAGGCATTTGGAAAACATATTCGGGCATCTGAAGACAGAACTGAAGGCATTTGGAAAACATATTCGGGCATCTGAAGACAGAACTGAAGGCATTTGGAAAACATATTCGGGCATCTGAAGACAGAACTGAAGGCATTTGGAAAACATATTCGGGCATCTGAAGACAGAACTGAAGGCATTTGGAAAACATATTCGGGCATCTGAAGACAGAACTGAAGGCATTTGGAAAACATATTCGGGCATCTGAAGACAGAACTGAAGGCATTTGGAAAACATATTCGGGCATCTGAAGACAGAACTGAAGGCATTTGGAAAACATATTCGGGCATCTGAAGACAGAACTGAAGGCATTTGGAAAACATATTCGGGCATCTGAAGACAGAACTGAAGGCATTTGGAAAACATATTCGGGCATCTGAAGACAGAACTGAAGGCATTTGGAAAACATATTCGGGCATCTGAAGACAGAACTGAAGGCATTTGGAAAACATATTCGGGCATCTGAAGACAGAACTGAAGGCATTTGGAAAACATATTCGGGCATCTGAAGACAGAACTGAAGGCATTTGGAAAACATATTCGGGCATCTGAAGACAGAACTGAAGGCATTTGGAAAACATATTCGGGCATCTGAAGACAGAACTGAAGGCATTTGGAAAACATATTCGGGCATCTGAAGACAGAACTGAAGGCATTTGGAAAACATATTCGGGCATCTGAAGACAGAACTGAAGGCATTTGGAAAACATATTCGGGCATCTGAAGACAGAACTGAAGGCATTTGGAAAACATATTCGGGCATCTGAAGACAGAACTGAAGGCATTTGGAAAACATATTCGGGCATCTGAAGACAGAACTGAAGGCATTTGGAAAACATATTCGGGCATCTGAAGACAGAACTGAAGGCATTTGGAAAACATATTCGGGCATCTGAAGACAGAACTGAAGGCATTTGGAAAACATATTCGGGCATCTGAAGACAGAACTGAAGGCATTTGGAAAACATATTCGGGCATCTGAAGACAGAACTGAAGGCATTTGGAAAACATATTCGGGCATCTGAAGACAGAACTGAAGGCATTTGGAAAACATATTCGGGCATCTGAAGACAGAACTGAAGGCATATGGAAAACATATTCGGGCATCTGAAGACAGAACTGAAGGCATTTGGAAAACATATTCGGGCATCTGAAGACAGAACTGAAGGCATTTGGAAAACATATTCGGGCATCTGAAGACAGAACTGAAGGCATTTGGAAAACATATTCGGGCATCTGAAGACAGAACTGAAGGCATTTGGAAAACATATTCGGGCATCTGAAGACAGAACTGAAGGCATTTGGAAAACATATTCGGGCATCTGAAGACAGAACTGAAGGCATTTGGAAAACATATTCGGGCATCTGAAGACAGAACTGAAGGCATTTGGAAAACATATTCGGGCATCTGAAGACAGAACTGAAGGCATTTGGAAAACATATTCGGGCATCTGAAGACAGAACTGAAGGCATTTGGAAAACATATTCGGGCATCTGAAGACAGAACTGAAGGCATTTGGAAAACATATTCGGGCATCTGAAGACAGAACTGAAGGCATTTGGAAAACATATTCGGGCATCTGAAGACAGAACTGAAGGCATTTGGAAAACATATTCGGGCATCTGAAGACAGAACTGAAGGCATTTGGAAAACATATTCGGGCATCTGAAGACAGAACTGAAGGCATTTGGAAAACATATTCGGGCATCTGAAGACAGAACTGAAGGCATTTGGAAAACATATTCGGGCATCTGAAGACAGAACTGAAGGCATATGGAAAACATATTCGGGCATCTGAAGACAGAACTGAAGGCATTTGGAAAACATATTCGGGCATCTGAAGACAGAACTGAAGGCATTTGGAAAACATATTCGGGCATCTGAAGACAGAACTGAAGGCATATGGAAAATATGCAAGGATTCATAGAAGTAGGTTTATGTCATAGATATGAGTGACCGTCGTCAGATCTAAAGGCGCGTGGAAAATATTTGGAGCTTCCTTGAGTGGAATAGAATATTTGGACATATATATCGAACAGAAGGCATTTGAATTGGAATTCGTCGATAAGTGTTATGGGACCGGAAACCCAATCCTAAAAAGGTAACAACGGATGAAACTCTACTTCTGTTCAAAAGAACGTTTGAACGATAGACAAACCTATGTGTTGGGAATCGTACATAGAACTGAAGGCAAGTGGAAAACCTTTTGCGAATTATAAATAGAACTGAATATATGTGGATAATTTTCGTAAAATATGTTGTGATCCATAAGTAGTGCTAAAATATATAGAAAACACACTGTCGTGTATTCTAGGAACTGTGCGTGTTTTTCTTTCGTAAATTACGTTTCTCTTATTACTCTAAAATGAATACTTAATGACTTTGTTTTAAAGACCCCAAAACGCTAAATGTATTTATTCGTTATGAATAATGAAGACGTTGTTTAAATTATGATTGAATATCAAAATTTTATCACTGTCTCCTTTTTTTTTTTTAAGTATTCATTCTCTTTGTATACGCCGAAGTTGCCGGAGATATGTTGTATGCTGCCCACACGATTGGAATGACCGATGGCCAGTTTGTATTTTTCACTTTACATGCTGAGCTGGATCTTCTTCTGGGCGAGAGAGATAACGTTGACGAAATATTTACAGGTAAGTAGTGATAAATGATTTTGATTTTAAAAACATTGTAAAATGAAAATATCTGAGCAAACATCGTTTTTATTACTTCTTAATATTTAATGAGTATATCATTGTATTATTTATTTGATAAAATGCCTTGTAATATTTATATTATTATAACACCAATTAATAAATATAGGCAATAGTGCCCAGGAAGATATTTTAGAACAGGAGTAGAGGCTTATCCCTTATTTCCTATTTAGGATTGATTTTCCGATCCCCTCTAAAATCTATTTCAACTCTATACGCCAATCTTAACCTCTTCAAGTCTAGAGTTAGTTGTTTATATTTCCTGTTATCTTCTCCTTTCTTACGCTAATATAACTCCACACAGTAACCCTCTACCTTGAGTGGCCCTTGGGCCTTGTATTAAGTGAATTTTATCAAATGACTTTTCTATTGAAACATAATCAACTTTAGAAGTCAGAAACATATCCAATTTTACAAGAGCCTGCTCGGTGATGATAAACGTTACTAGTGTTGGTTTTGTGGCTAGAGAATGTTTTTCCCAATTGGGTTGTTAGAGCAAAGTCAGAGGAAAGATCAACTTTCAGGCTCTGGTCATCTAGAATCTTGGCGGTGCCTCCATAAACTATGGTATCGTCTGCATATATATTAACTAATGATCTGAATATGTTGATAGGCGATCATTAATATGAAGCAGAAAGAGGGGAGAGCCTTGCGAATGCTTGCATTGATCTCACGGGCTTCAGAAGACTGGCTATTAACGACGACCTTCATGGAACTATATGACAAGAAGGATTTGATAATTGAGAAGACTCTTTCAGATATACCACATCTGGAGAGTTTTCTTTTTTTACCTCCTTTGCCATACCTTGTCAAAGGCCCATGAAATATTCTAAGCGATCGCTCACGTGGTGAATTTATCCAGTACTTTATTGATTCCTTGTGTAATACAGTTGATAGATCAGCAGTGGTCCAAGAGCAACGAAATCCATACTGTCTGTCATTCAGGAAGTTGTTTTTTTGAACACAGTGCATATAGCAGACACCTTTCATAGACCTGAGAAACATTTCTCTTTCAGGCAGCAGTTAAACAATTTTGCCAAGATTGGAGATTGTTTTTAAGAACACACATTTCATCTGGACCAGTAGCCTTCGTAGAATAAAAGGCTTTTGATGAATCTGGAAACTTCCCGAGACAAGATATAAATATCACAAAATTTGTGCTCCGTGAGAATGAAGAAGTTGGGTAGAGGTTGGTTCTTGTCATCCATAGTGGAGTTAAAGGCAAAGTTCATTGCAAACAGCTAAGCCTTATCCGGCGAGGATGACATAACCTCGGGTCATTTATAAAAGAAAGTATTGACTATTGAGACTCTTCGTGATTTTCCAGAAAATGTGGAAACCATTTTGTTTTGTCTTCAACTGACTTGGGCTGCTTCAGCATAGTTGCTCTTTGCATTTTATAGGGCACTTTTTTACTGATTGCGAGCAGTTCTAAATGCGGCAGAGGTTTGCTACAATTTCCCCTCTGACAGAGAAAGTTGTAGCGTTTATACGGTGAACTTTGGCAATGGTACTGTTCAGTCATCAACGAAGTCATTTTATTCGGCCTTTGTTGATACGTTTTTTTAACTTTTCATGCCAAAAAGAATCCATTAGTTATAGATATAGATAGGGTCACCTATCGCCCGGTTCACACACCTCCCCGGTCTTTTGAAGAAGAGTAAACGTCTATCACTTGTTTTCTGTTTAAGATTAGGTTTCCTGTTCATTCTAAAGTCTTCTCATTCTTTGTCATACCTAGTAGACTCTTGTCTCTTAGTGGCATTGTTGCCTTGATTGAAGTGAATTGATTAAAAAAATGAGTAAGGCTGTTGTGGAAGCTTTATTTTTGAAGTATGTTGAGACAGCAGCCTCCGCAATGTAAGATCTGAAGTTATCCCAGTCAGCTTTGATGTATCGTTACGTTGTCCTATGACATCGGAGGATACTTTTGGTTTGGCTGCAGTTTTGACATAGATTAGTGAATGAAGTGAAACGATCAAGATAGGTAACGCTTCAACAGAGTATTGATCAGGAGAGGAGTTGAAGAAGAGGTCTAAAAGATTAGTATGATGCCCAACTATATCAAGAAGGAGAGTAGGCTTATACACGACCTGAATCAGCTCGTACGTGATATTATGGCAGTATTGCAGACATAGCTCACCGGGAGCACTACTTCAATATTTATTGCAAGGAGCAGTGTAATCTGGCCCTTACTTTCTTCAGAACCGTCCGCAATCACTGTAAGAGATTCCTGGAAAGTGCAAAGTGCAGTTACGCGCGATCTGTCCAGGTCAAAGTTGAAAATAGACAAATTGGATTTCGCGAATTCTGGAAGATTAACCAACTAAATTATGAACAGAGGCAAAGCGGCTGTGTCCACTATTTTAAATGGCCCCGAGGTCATATCATCCTCAATAGACAAAATGAAACTCTTCGCTTCGATCTTTACCTCAAACTCATCCCCTCCCCAACTTTTCACGTCTCATAATCTCAATAATATACACATTTCAGCAAGAGAAGTCTCTAGACTTATCAAAAGCCTCGACTCCCAAAAAGTCATTGGCCCAGACAAAATTTCAGTCGTCTTCCTTAAGAATATCAACCCAGAATTACCCCCGATCGATCTTAGCAAAGTTATTTAACCACTGCTTGAAGAAGAAATATTTCCAAAAGCATGTGGAAGGTGGCAAGCATATGCCCGGTCAAGAACGCGGGAAATTGATCCTTCACTTCCCAGTATAGACCCATTAGCCCCCTCAGTATCATCAGTAAGCTTTTTTGAGGCCTTAATCAACAAGATAGTTCCTGGAGAGGAACAACCTCTTGTGCGACGAGCAGTATGGGTTTCGATCAGCCCGATCCACTGCTGATGTTCCAACTATCATTACACATTAGTGAGGCCTTTGACAACACACACACACACACCGCGAGGACCATAGCATTAGATATCTTGAAGGCCTTCGACAAGGTGTGGCACAAATGTTTGCTATACACGCTCTCCAACTATGGAATCACTGGAAGGGTTTTCTCTATTATAAAATCCTAACAGGTAGTTCCCTGAAGATAAGTTATTAACGTTCAGGGGTTACTTCTCGGACCAACCCTCTTTCTGATTTCCATAAATGATCTTCCTTAGAATATACTCCGATCATTTGTCAACATCTATGCCGATGATACGACGATATACGGGTGCACGTCTAAAACACTTGACGATCATCAGTTATTGGAAGCTGACCTCTCTTCCGATGTAACACTAACTTCCCAGTGGGGAAAAACTGACTGATTACGTTCACTGCCTCGAAAGCCAAACTGGTTACACTCCATCACTGTCGATCAAACCCCGAATAACCGCCAGTCACGATGAACGGATGTCCCCTCGAGGAGGCTCCGTGCCTTGAGAGAATACTAGGTTTCAAACTCATACCTGACCTCAAGTGGAACTCATATACACAATCCATCGCTAAAGATGCAGGTCAAATGATCGGCTCCTGTGCCGTTTCAGTAAATACCTAGCCCCTCATGCTATCCTCTACCATTATAAGAGCCAGATCAAATCGAAAATGAAGTACTGTTTCCATATTTCGGCGGGAACTCTCCGTTCCTCATTTTCAGTCTTGATAGAGTTCAAAAGGGTTTCCGAGTCCTTCTTGGAGAAGAATTATTTTCTACCCTCCAACCTCTCCCTCTCTCTCTCTCTCTCTCTCTCGCGGGAGGGACGTGGCGAGCTTCTCACTGTTCTATCACTGCCTCCATGGAAAGTGCTCGGATGAAGTACATTCCTTGGTTCCGTCAGGTCTAACCTTCACGGCTAGGACCCCGCCATGCCAATTATATTGTAAGAAACCACTACCGTATTTCAATGGTGAAAAGTAACAAACAGCTTCTTTCTACGAACCACCGCTCTATGGAACAGACACCCCGTGTCCTCGATCACTACAATCTTAACCTGTTCAAGTCTAGAGTTAACTGTTATTTTCCTCTCCTATCCATATAACCTACCACTTAACGTAACCCTCTACCTCGAGTGGTCTTGTACACGGTGAGTGAACTACCACTTCTCATGGTAAATATTGAAATCGTTACAAATATGAATGCAAGCTCAGGGCTGATCAGAGGGGATATAGTTAATCTCCTCCACTATTTTGTCAAACATCTCAATTCCATCATCCTGTGGACGATAGAGAGTGAAGACGAAGGAGGTAATGTGACCAAAATCCATGCGAAAATATATAAACGGGAAATCACAGTACTCGTGGCTCTCTATTACAGGGGAACTCCTCTTTGATATAGGACTCAAGCCCATGGCCATGGCGATATAGATGGTCTTTTGCGAGGAGAAGCAAGTAACCCCGGATTTTTATTTCTTCAATTAGAATAGATTTGTTGCGTGCAGTTTCAGATAGGAACATTTGACCACTTGAAGATGTAATTCAATTTGTGGATAGTTGGAACATCTTTGAAAACAATTCCCAGTCATATATTTTGTACTTACTTGATTTTGATTTACTACTGGCAACAATTAGACATAAATGAGTCGACAAAAGTAAAATAAATCGTTAGATAAATAAGAAAATACTTCGAAATTGAATTTAAAATATGCCAGTCACGAGAAAAAAAAGAAAGATTAAATATAATTAAATTCAAATTAATTCCCATCGTATTCATATTTTCTCTTTTATTTTTAATTTTCTTTTATTTCTACTTTTCAATTCGGAAGTCGTCCATCTAAAATGTTAAAAAAATTCTATTGTAATACTTTGAATTATAAACGAAAAATAACATAGAACACGAAACAGAAAATATGACTGATTTGTTTAATTAACGGCATATCAACTTCTTATGGGTCATTTAATGTCATGAATTAATTTTCTTGGAAGCTTTGGTAATTTTTATCTTTTTTACTATTAAAATCTATTGCTGGTATTTTTACCATAGCTGGGACCCTTACAAGTGCTACCACCCCGGGTCAGGGTGGACCTGGGAACAACAGCAATTAAGAGGTGGTTCCACACTTTAATACAACTTCTTAAATATTCAGGCCGGTACACGAAAATAAATATACTGTTTAATAAATAAACAGAGCATCTACTCAAATATGAATATCCACTAAACATTACAAATAAATAAAAATAATAATAATAATAATTATATATATATATATAAGTCAACACTTAGAGGCGACAGTCTGTTTCATGCTAGTGCAATCGTCAGGCAGGACGATTGCATCTAGCATGAAACAGACTGTCGCCTCTAAGTGTTGACTTCTATGTTCACTTTTATATTTACACACGCTCTATCTCTGATATTGAGCACTTTATCCCATAAATATAGCACACTTTAAGACTATATTTCTTCATATATATATATATATATATATATATATATATATATATATATATATATATGTATATATATATATCATATATATATATATCATATATATATATATATATATATATATATATATATATATATATATATATATATATATATATGACCGCCTCCAAGAAATAAATAACATAAAAATATAAGATTGGAAGTTTTTGCACGTAGTCCAATAGAAATCATACAAAGATAATTTGCAACCAATGATTGATTTGAGTAACTTTTGATCACCTTTGTAACAAAGTGAAGTTATACAAATTTAAGCCATGCTACTCTCTTTATCCAAAGAGAGAAACGAAGATGGAGATCAAAATACTTGCCAACAACTGAAACTACATGCTAGCGTCTCTAAGTCAATAGCCTTTCATTTCCTTTTCTCGATTTAACGTGAGTAATAATATTCCCTAAAATAGACGTCTCTTCTCTATGAACAATTCAAATAACACAATTCACTGTTGAGAGATATATCTACAACTAGACGCAGCTTTACATACAAAAAGTACCAAATATAAAAATGTAAATAAATTACAGTTTTAAATTTTACCACGATTATGAGAAGTTAATTTATTAATTTTAGCTTTTAAATTGACAACATAAAGCAATCGTTATAAATCCAAATATTCCACTTACCTTAAAGAAATAAAATCAATGAAGATATTGCAATTTTCTTTTCCGTCTTATGCAAGCAATTTCCTTTTTTCTCGTAACACTTTGTTGCAGTAAGAATAACGTCACGAATAAAATTAGTCTTAACTGAATCGTATTTATCTATGATTCAGCGACTTCTTAAAACTATTAGCTTTGCAATGAAAAGATAGAGCAATTGGCACTATTCCTCTAAAATATAAATAATTCCTTTGATCAGACTGTCAAACAAGAATAGGATTAACTCGAGTCCTATTTTCTGAATTGCAATTTCTTTAAGTGAGACATTTCTTTAAATTATATACGTAAACAGTTAATTATTGGTAGAAAGCAAACGCTTGCTTTTAAACCACACAACCCCCCGCCCCCCCGAAAACGTCCAGTTAAATGGTTATCACATGACAGTTTTGTCAATCATTTACACCAGCTCATTAGGTTATTCACAATTTCCCCTGTCCCTCTTATGTTTTGTGAGTGTCAAATTTTCCAAGCCTTCTTTCCTCATTATCTGCCCTAGAGTTTTCAATTGTCTCTTTCTGATTCTAAGTATAAATGATGTTTTTCTCACCTTTTCCTTAAAATTTTATTGTTGCTCGCATGTTTAGTTAATGGTATTCTCAGCATTCTTCTGTAGAACCACATTTATGTTGTTTCAAGTATCTTCTTCATCTGTGAGGTGATTGTCCAGTATTCACTACCGCATAGAAGGACCTATACTATATGACAGTTCAACAATCCTGTCTTTGGTTTTAACGAAATTTTCCTGTTTCTTAATACTTTGCTTAACTTTTGGAAGGCACCTTTTATTATGTCATTGCACCTTAGGATTTACGTGTCACATTTGCCGTCCGCTGTTAAAATATTTACAAGATATTCAAATTTTCGTACTTGCTTAATTCTAACGTCTTCGTTCTAGTCTCTTACGATTAATGTTTAGTCCTTTGATTGAATAAAAACCGCAACAAATACTAGATTTTTGTTTCGCTAGACTTAAAATCCATACTTTGAAATGAATTTAACTCATGAATTAGTTTATGAGTTAAAAGAAGATATTTTGCCAGTATTCTGAGTCAAATGCCGTCTTTTGTGTGTGTGTGTGTGTGTGTGTGTGTGTGTGTGTGTGTGTGTGTGTGTGTGTGTGTGTGTGTGTGTACGCGTTATTACGAGAGGGATGCTGAAAAAGTCCTCGCCACAACAGGGAAGTTTTAAAGAATCTGAAGTTTGATAAGTTGCGCAGATTTAGTGAAGTGGGTCCTGCTGAAAACTTTATAGTTACCACCGGACAATATTATTCTGGAAAATGAAAACCTGTATTTATGCGGATTATCTTAACAATGTGTTGTGGATTCCGGGATGAAATCCGATATCAATGAATAACAAACGCCAGGAATGGATAAGGAAAATAAATGTATTAACGTAATAATACAACTGGTAATACGGGTTAGTAGATCCAAGAATGTGGGTTAGTAGCAATAATATATATACAGTCTTGGTATTGAAGTATCGCTGTATGGCTCCTTACTGAGTCTAGGTGCTGTGACGGTGACTCTTGTGTTACCCTCCTCTAATACTACTCCGATACTACTCAGCGTACTGACTTCTCGACTGTCTTAACGTACTGCCGGGTATTCACTGGTGGTAGTATATGTGTACCTCAGTTGAGTCCATTTGTGTGAAAAGGGGAGACCCCTTATCACAATGAAATGTATTGAATAAGAAATAAAATGTTTTTCTGTAAAGTTTCTTTAAAGTTAGAAACGTTTTCTGTTTATAGAATAAAAAAAAACAAATTTTTATTTTTCACTTCATTAGTTTCACAAAATATACTACTACTTTAGTAAAAATTACTTCGACTGTTTCGTGATTACAGGTAAGCATAAGAAATGGGAAATGGCATTTTTGGCATTTGGCAACGGGCTTTGAAAATGGATTATCGAAAATTGTATTCATTTCGAAAAACTTCAACGACCAATTACATAAAATAATTATATTCTCAAAAGCTAATTGTTTTCTTTTGTTGTAGCTTTTTTTGCTGTTTTTGTGCTTTTTTATGTATCAAGAACAGTATTTGGGAAATTATATGACAAAGTGGAAAGAATTTACTTGTAACGCGTTTTGACATACAATTTCCCCAATATATATCGATGTTAACTGGGGACCTCGACGTGGTGTAATGGTTAGTAAGCGTGTCTCACTAGAACAATTTCGAGTGAGTTCGATCCTCACTGGGTGCCCCATACTTTTCGCCTTGTGCCATATCTAAGCTACGCTTGGAAAATCATTATATTGATGTTAACTTCAACATCCCGGCTCCAGAGTTTCGTAGGCGGATACGGCCGTCCACCCTTCAGGGTGTATCAGCAATTTTACGGCATGTACTTTTCATATTTTGTTATACACTTATCGTTGATGCAAGTTTATTCGCGTTGTGCGCGTGCAACCATACGCCTGTCTGTGCGGATGTGCGTTCTTTCGCTCGTTTGCGCGGATGTGTATACGTATAGCGTGCCGTGACCGTTTGTCCTTTTCTTTGTTTTTCCCAATGATATTTTGAAACGGTCAAACAGCTTTTGAGAAAAAAAATATTTTATGTAATTGGTCATTGAAGTTTTTCCAAATTAATACAATTTTCGAGTTTTAAGCAAGTATATATATATATATATATATATATATATATACTTGTATGTATATATATATATATATATATATATATATATATATATATATATATATGCAATTGTATATTTGGCCAGTAATTCCCCTTTTATACAAGTTTCATTAAAACAACTGTCAAGTTATTGCGGTTAGTCCATTCTATTTCATTTTCTGTAGGTCCAAGCGCATTCAGCTTTTAGCCATTATCAAAGATGAGTTTATTTTTATTTTTAACTCAATGCATGGATTGCTTTATGCATGTTTTAATTTTCAGTCAAAAAAACAAAAAGCCAAACAAATCATTCTTGATAATGGCTAAAAGTATAGCCGAAAACGCTCGGACATACAGAAAATTCGGCATTTGGACAATTTCTATATAATTTATGTCCAGAAATGAAAATTATGAAATAAAAACGTGGTGCGATGGATTGTCGTCTAAAATGACGTAAAAATGAAAATAACACTGACATCTCATTTTGACAGATATATTTACAAGAATTATACAAAAATATCTTGAAATACTAAAGAGTAAATTTATTCAATAAAATCGCCATTGGCTTCAATCACGGCCTCCAGATGACTTCAGAATCTGCTGCAACTCTTCCAGACGATCTCCTTGTTGCTGAATGTTGCCTTAATCCTTGCCTTCCGGTCATCATTAGTGTTATAAGAAGTTTTCTTGCTCTCTCGCTCAACTTCACGCCACACGTGATAATTAAGGGTGTGGCAGTCTGTGGAGTTAGGTGGCCATATGGAAGATGTGATATGGTCGCAAAAACTGTCTGACAGCCACTCTCTTGACCCAGGGCAGCACTCAAGGCACTTGATGTAGGTTCCCGCGTTGAGTCTGAGGCCCGCACCAACAAATTCGGGTGTTCTTTTCTTTTCAAAACGATCAGAGTTACCGTACATTCGTAATCACCATTAGACTCACCCAACTCTTTCCGAATCCTCTGCATTGCCCACAGATTGACACTCAAACATTCTGAAATGTTGAAGCTTCCGGTGCGAATGCCAAGCCGTACCGCATGCCCTTTCCAAATTTCTGGCGGAGTGATTTGCGTCACGATGCTCTTTTTCTCACAGACGGTGCCCAAATGATCCTTACCATACTTTGAGGTTGACAAAATGGAAAACAAACAATGCGCAGGCGCGAAATTAGAAATTTAAAATGGCGAAAATGTACCCATCATACCCTATCAATTAACTCAAATTGGTTGAAACACCGACAACGATTTTCCCGTCACAAAAGTTGTCATTACTTTTTGTTCTAAAAAAACATAATGCCTTTCTTTGAATTAATTTGTTTTATCCGAGTAAATACCTTGTAAAATACAACAATTTCAACAATGAAGATTTATTGTATGCTTTTCCTTCGGGTTACGATATTCATCTGACGAATACAACAACTGAAGTGTTGTGAATATCAAAACCAAGAGAAACGTGTTGAATCGAATAAAAAGCTTACAGTATCGATAATTTCTTATCTAAAACATTAGACATAAATTGTGAAGATTTTCAATATTGCATTGAAGGTATTTTGGATGTCACCTATTTTGAACCGCTTGATGACCCGCTATACATTGATTTCTTGGAGAAAGTAAAGAACTACACCTTGACCGTCCGTCGTATTAATGGAATCGAGGTAAGTTGTAAAACATTTTAACATTTTGCTCGATTTTTAATTGTAATTGTTCTGATGAGCTTTCCTCTATGACCTTTATGAATTTAATCACAGTACAAGATTGGCAGCCATGTTTTATCATTTTACAGTTTGCTAACAGCATCTTCTCTCGCACTTCTCGCTTGTTGAACTCTCTTCCGGTTTTTGCTATTCAGTCAACTTGAGCTTCAAAAATTTAAATGCAATGTCAATCGTTATCTTCTGTCTTCCTAATTCTTGTTCTTTTATTGTTCTCATTACTTTTTTTCTCATCTTCTCTCACACTCATTGCATCCTAGTGGCTTTATTCATTCACTTGGAGTGAAATTATTAAAATAAATCCCTTACGACAATAACTTTCAGAAGAGTCAATTCTCGTAATATATACAATATTTGAAAATTAATCTCCTTAGTGGCTATAAATTTACCGCCTATAGACGCATTCCAAAACTGCGTCCATTACACCATTATTTAAACAAAAGTCTTTACCATTTGTCTTCTCTAGGAAAGAAGAGTATCAGGGAATGATTTATAAACTTGGATTAATATAATTTTCTTGATCTAGCTTGCGTGTTATCTAGAACACAATCTGATACGTTTAAATGTCGTTGTATACAACGCGTTGTATTAGTGAAAATGAATCATTCCGTTCTTCCTATTATTTTTCTTAGGAGGGAATTATTATATTTCTGACGTTGTCCTTATTCTTCGTTACATACGAAATGAATGGAATCAATAAAAGGATAAAATAAAAAAAATATTTTTAATTATAAAAAAGAATTGACAAAAAAAAAACACGTATTCTAAAATTATTGGCTTTAAATTCTGGTTTAGTAATTTTTAGCAATGGCTTGTGTTGGTTTTTATGAGTTTAAAATTGAATTTGTCTTACTGTTGTATATTATTATGTGTGTTGTCAAAAGCTTTTCAAGAGATCAACATTATTACTTCGACATAAGATGAAAGAAATCTATCTATATATAAAATTCTGTGACTTCCGTTAGCGACCTTAAAAAAAACAAGCCAGCAAAAGAAGCAACAACAAAAAATAAGCAAAAAGCAAAACTAGGTGCGGAATACAAAGTTAAAAGTCATGTTTTTGCTGATACTTTTGTACGCACTTAATAACTTCTTTACCGGGCGATATTTAAATATTTTGCAATCAATAATTTTAATTATAAAACATCAGAAACGTTCCTTGCATTTTATTGTTTATGTTTAGTACTTGCCAAGCAATTCGACGTGGGGTAATGATTAGCAAGCTTGTCTCGCTAGATCAATTACGACTGAATAGCGAGATAAATCCTCATTGGACACCCCATACTTTTGTCGTTGTGCCACCTCTAGGATACGCTTTGTAAACCACTATATTCTATTGAATTTCTGAAACAAAAATTCTGTTCACGATTGAATAGTTATGAATACCGACGTAGCAAAAACAATATTTTTTACATCCGTGGAAGCGTCCAGAGACCGGAATTTTGCCATGTTTACATAATGCAAACATCTGCTGACCTTTTTTTTTTTTAAAGCTTTTCACCCCAAGCAAGGCTGGAAGCCACTAGCACGCAAGGGGTTACAGAAGGTTTGTAGGAAGAGTAGATAGGAGTGGTAAAGGAGAGGATGTGGAGAAAGATATTGGATCGATCAAGGCAAGGGGGTTACAGAAGTTTTGGAGCGAGAGCATATAGGAATGAAAGGTGAAAGGATGTGGAGAAGGGAAGTGGATAGATCAAGGCAACTGGAGATGTCGATTGACGTTACACTTAAATAGTTGGAGATTGTATTTGTCAGGGAAACAGTAATAGGGAAGGGAGTTCCACAGGCGAGATGTGCGAGACATGAAGCTGTTGGAGTAGAAGAGACGTCTACATCTAACAGTTTCAACGGTGAAGGGGTGGGAACGGGATGCCAGCCTCGTAGGACGTTTAAATTCATGAGGCCTGGGAACCAGCGGAGCAATTACCGTGAAAGTATTTGTAAAAAAGACAGAGCGAGGCAACGGCGCGTCTGTGAGAGAGCGACTGCATACGATTTCTGTTTTACGGCTGTTGTACGTTATTTAAAGCCGGAATATATTGTAAGATTTTTGTGGAAATTTTGGGACGTAATAATAATTTACTGATACAAATCCTACTAATTAACCCATAAATTGTGGGGTGAAGTGGATTCATATATTTCTCAATGATATTTGCCCGTAATTGAATATAAAGAACCCAAGTAGCATTGGAACTCGGCTCTCCGATTTCCAATCCCGAGCCGTTATGAATTACACCCGACGTACATCCAAACTTATAGCAATTGGTATTCCGAAACGGTCAGCCATATAACTACTGACCAGGCTCGACGTTACTTAAGGCGACTTACGAAATTGTGACACACACACAAACACACACACACTATATATATATATATATATATATATATAATATATATATGATTTATTTAAAGAATTTTTGTTAAATTAAATTGATGGTTTTTTAAAATATATATCAGATATTTATAATACGTATGAAATATTTGATATATTCTTTTCCAATATTGTCATACTTAAAGAAACCGCTCAATAACTGGCGTTACATATTCGACAAACAGATTTAAATTTGAAGTGTAATCTCCTCCTCCAACCAATAACGTTGATTTAATTTTGAAATGTAACCTCCACAAAGCTCTATAACTGACGTTACATATACAACATACGTACATTTAAATTTGAAACCTAACTTTCTCCAAAATACTAGAATGCCGCAAACAAAATATTTGTCGACTGATAGTGTTAAGTTCTTCAAAATGACCTAGACGGTTGAAAATATTCGAACAAAAACACGAATTATAACAGTTTGTCAACAATTTTGAGTCGGATGTTCCATAACTCGATTGGAAAATCAGAATATACAATAATAAATATACAGATTAGACAATTGAATTAATTTAATTAAACTTAATTTAAAAACAGTTTTTATTGAATTATTGAAATAGCTTTCAGGGTTGATTGTGAGCATATTTAATATACAGTCGCCGCTACTGAATAATAAAAGACTCATTTATATTCTCGTCTTCGATGTTCTGCTTGTTCACCAATTCTATTCTTTAATTTTCGAATTCCCATTTCCTTGATGCGTGCAACGTATGACTTTTGCGTATGAAAGGAGAAAAAAAAATCAAAGTTAATAATCCGACATGGGCGACGACAGATTTAAAATGACAAAACTCGAATATTAACATCTGTCATTTTTGGAATGATACTTAATTTGGAAACTCAGATCTCCTCGATATTTTCACGAGATTTTAAAGATAGCATACATACATATATACATGCATACGAATGGGTGCTGAATAATTCTAAGCCTGACCTCACCCTCCAAATACCTGATGCTTCGTCATTTGCTCATATTTTCGTAAGTGGGACAATACAAGATTATTTTTTCGCTGACAAAGGACACAGGCGTGCTCGAAAATTCTTTTGGAGAATTCTTATGAACAATCATTCTTTTCTATAATATATATATATATATATATATATATATATATATATATATATATATATATATATATATATAGTGTAACCCGGATATAAGAGAGTTGTCGGGACCGGAGAAGAAGTCTATTATATCCGGGATTCTCTTATATCCGGGTTTGGTCTATTTTGTTTAGGTAAGTATGGCTCTAATTTGGGACCAGAGAAAATCTCTCTTATATCCGGGTTTCTCTTATATCCGGGTTACAATATATATATATATATATATATATATAGCTATATATCTATAAAATAATATAAAAGTATTCATTGTAAAATACCATAAGAAAAATACAATTATACGCAGTAGATACAACGGAGATAATGTAACATACTTTAGACAAAGCCACTATTTTACAGTAAACAAATAAGATAACAGCCCCCACCCAAAAATAAACAAAATATCTAAATAAACAAATCAAATAACTAATAAACAATTTAACAAACTACGATTGCACACATAAACACAAGTAAATGTAGTAATAATAATAATAACCAACAATAAATAATTAATTAATCAATAATAAATAATGAGTAAAATGTTAACAAACAACACTATACAAGAGCTGCAAATAACAGCTGCCAGATCCACAATTATTTCTATGCAATAACCTCTAGAATAATTTGGAATATAACCATTACCATCTACCTAATAACCGTCACGATAATACAGTAGACTTTGCAACACATATTGCAGCATATATAAATAGTCGAGCCAAAATACAATACACATGGCCTGAAAATTGCGTTCAAGGATGAAACAGACTGTCACCGCTGGGTGTTGACCTCAGTCAAACTTGCGCCCCCCTTATCTCTCTCTCCTTCTGTCTGTTTCTTTCTTTGTGTGTGTGTGTATATATATATATATATATATATATATATATATATATATATATATATATATATATATATATATATATACATGCATACATACATACATACATACATATATATATATATATATTGCGCTTTATATATGTGTATTATATATTGGAAAATGAACATAGAAGAATTGACTGGAATTATGCGAGAGGCTATCATATGATTTGACCATCGAATTATTCAAACAGTATTACTGAACTCGGCAAGTCTACCAAAAGGAGTGCTAGAATATCGTATAGACTTGCTGCCACTTGGTACCAAGTAAAAACTACATGGTATTACAGATGTAGAAATACATTCAAATATAAAATAAATCGTTGACTATTAGAAATCTTACTGTGCATATGAAAGTCATTTAAAGTCAAACTTTTTACTTGCGACCAGAATGGTATTATTTTGTCTTCAACGCCAACACTTCTTTCATCTCGTCATATGGAAATATATAATAGCTTACGCATGCTCACGCATCTGCTTTTGCAATCAGTCAACGCTAAATGCGGCTTTATTAAAAATATTTAGAAGATTTTGAAACACAGACAAGTTGCTTTGGATAAAATAGATTTTATGAGCTGTGTGTATTTAGGGTCGGGAAAAAGAGTGTGAATCGTTAGTTACACTGACTGCTTGTCAGGATTAAGTGTTCTAGCAGAAGATAATTCTGCTTCTTTAAGCAAATGTCGCTGTTACATCATCATTTTAACAAGGAGTGAAATTAAAAAATGTCTTTCTCACTATGTCGCAAGTGAGAGAACTGTATATGGTTCTCATTTCTGTAGAACCGTATTAAATATGTTACAAAATATGATTCTAATCTGTCATCAACATAATGCATTGAAGTAGCATTTATCCCAGAGTAGTAATAGTGATCCTGGCACAAGGATAGTGAGTTTTCCTAGGAGTTTAAGCTTACTAAATATTATCTACTCTGAAATCTATTAATTTCTATCACCATTCCAATTCCATTATGAGAATACACTCGGAACCTGTATGTATGGGCGAGTGGTCGACTGGTTAGATGGTTCTCTCAGTGACCATGATTACCGGATTCGAATTTCGCCATGGTTGATTATATCCATTTGGGGAAACACATTTTGAAAGTGCCTTAAAATCATACCACGGGTTAACCCTAGCCTTGTGAGTGAAATTGGGTAGATGGAGCCGTTCGGAAGAGACATTGTGTCCGAGGGCTTCAGTATACTTACTTACCTTGATTTCTCATTATGTGCTCTCTCCCCAAAACTCTGAGTAAGGTTCGCTCAACATAGTTGCAGTATAAACAGCAGGTGGGCACTTTAGGTTGAGTGGGCGTCTGTAATAGAGTGTGGCTAACCAACCTGGCAAATGTGTGTGCTCCTGCTAACCCACAACTGGGAGGAGAAGAGGTGAATTCATACCTTTCCCCAAGGATATTTGCGTGTAAGTAAATATGATGAACCCAGCTGGAATTGTAACTGGGCTGTCTCATTTACATCACCTGCCCATCGAAGCTAACATTACCTGGTATTCCCAAGCGGTCACCTATCAGATGACTATGACTTGGTCATCGAAACAAAACAGGCTCTGATGGATAACGATTCCCGTTCCTGCAAAGCTTTCGACTGGACCAGACAGTGGTCATGCTTCAACCTGCTGTTCAATATTTGTGAAGGGCCATAAATTGAAGGTGGCAGACAAATCCATATCCGCTGAGAGCGTTATAAGCAGACACTGCATTTTGATGACGAAATATTTGCTCGTGTGAAGAAATCAACTGATGAATTTGCAGCTGTAAAAGATCGAGTCTGGTCTAAGATAGGTCAAATAAGTGCACAAAGATGGCAGTTTACTGTACTGATGCGATTGCTATACTTACGTTAGACATGGGTTGTGTATCAAAGACATTTAGACGCACTGAAGAGATTCCACCGATGCTGTTTAAGATGGATTCTTGGTATCCACTGGATATCACACATGCTAGATACTTTAGTTATAGAAAAGGCTAATGCAATCGGCACTGAAGCACACATTCGCCGCTACAGGCTTCACTGGGCAGGTTATGTCATTCACCTTGAAGATTAGCTGAATATCCAAGCAATTACTCTACGCCGAGTTGCTCTACGACATTCGACTCTAGCGTAAATCAAGGAAACACTCCGAGGACTGTTTAAAATAGATCCTAGCCGCCTACAATATAAAAGATCTTGAGTGGGAAACTGCTGCTTGTGATTGAAATAATTGGAAGCATACAGTTCATGAAGACACTGAGATATTATAAAAACATTTAATGAGTTGGGCAAATCCCATGTGTACATGTAGGAAAAGGGAAAATCATTGATCAAGCATCGATTTACCTGTGATGAATGTGGCAAAGTATATATCTCTAATACAGACCTCGTTAGCCGCCAGAAGAGTCATATTGGCAGACTTTTTGAAAAATTACGTTGGGAATAACTTAATATGCGGAGTGTGTCAGAAGAGCAGCAGAAACCGCACCGGTATCACCCGTCACATGAAGACCCACGAGCAAAATCTGAATAGAATTTACAAAAACATTGATTACGTATAATTTCTCTCTTCCGTTGTGCATCTGTAATCTGGATCAATGTCATCATCATCTTCTGAATTGCAATCCTTTTCTAAAGACGGCTGGTCTCTCCATAGATTAGTTAGTGAAGGGAGCAACTATCCATTTCTTTACCTGGGTGGGTGTAATAAGAGAAAAACATTGGTAGAGGACTGAGTACATGGAGCCACTATCCATTACTTCACCTGGGTGGGTTTAGTAAGGGAAAGAACATTGATTAGTGTTATTTTCTGTCCTCATCTACGCCTCTGTAATCTGGATCAATGTCGTCATGCTCTTCTGAAGACGGCTGTTCTTTTCTGAAGACGCCTACTCTCTCTTTGGATGCGGAGTGGCTACACGGGGGGCTCAGTGTGGTGTGGCACTGGGGCGATGGATGACAGAAGGTCTGGATATATGATAACAGGCGCATTCTTGTCAGATCGACGCCCGGGGGGAGGGTCCACCACGCAGAACAAGCAATTACTTGAGTTTGTCAGTTGATTCCCGCCAAATTTGATGGAACCGCGTATTTCATGGTTCCATTTTCCCCCCTGTACCATTCTGCAAAAGAGAAAAATAAAACTACGAGTATAAAAATACAAACATTTTTCAACCAGTGTTATTGAAAAATTCTCTAAACTGAAATTTTTGATTTCTGAAAAGTCTTGCGCTGGATATGTAAAATTCTGGCTTTTGACCGCAATTAATGTTGCAAATGCCACAAATATACGAAATCTTGAATACTTATTTCCTTTCATCTAGAGAAAAATGTCTTTAGATGCCTAGAGTAGACTCTTCTTGATCAAGATCAGACAAGCCTTATTTAAATGAAAGCGTTTTGGCAGAAATCATATCCACCATTGAAAAGCATTGAATCCTCGCGATTTATGAATAAATGTTGTACTGTATTCTCAAAATCTTCTATATGCACATTAATAATATTCAAGATTTACATTTAATAAAATACATTATCAGTTACATGCAAATCAAGTACAGGTGTCGCTGCTGATGGCCTAATTAAGCACGCTTATCCGAAGAACTGTGGGTCCATCGCTAATACCTGCCAAATCGAATCTGCCTTCGAGGGCGAAACCAGCGCGGGCTTTACAGTGAGAAACGGCTGCGGCGAAAACCGCGTGGGATTTGTCTGATAGGTCAGAAAAGATGTTTCATGATCCTAGCATTGGGGGAGGGGGAGGGTATTTCCGAAGTGGGTGCGCGTAGCCGGATAAAATTAAGGTCGAAGTGAGCACTTCCGTTTATGTTAAAGAACCGGTGTTCCGAAGTTATTTTAACCCAGAAATCTAAATACACTGACAGCATTAACTGATCGGCAAGTGACCAGGCGATTAATATTTTACGCAAGTGACAGATTTGTAAAAACAATAGAAAACACGTTCGTAACAGACCCAGTCTAGTGTTTTCAGCATTTTCAAATGAAATCAGAATAAAGTAAAATCTAATGTGTTAGTGTTATTTTTTCCTTCCAGTTAGACGGGACAGCAGCGGCCGTGTTTAATTCAGTGTTGCTAGTGGCTTTGGTTGCCAATAAAACTTACAGCGAAGGAGGACACAAGTCTGACATGTACAAGAACTTATTCAATTGGAAATTCACAGGTTTGTTCAACTTTTTCAACTAGTTTACAGTTTAGCTTTCTATTGCTGAGTTTATATGATGTGATAAAAGCTCATATCCTTCGCCATTACATTCCCGGCGCTATAAAATCCTATACTATGTAATATCAAAGTCTTAAAAGAATGCCACAACAGAAAAAAACTTGAATAAAAGCAGGAAAAGAACTGAAATAGACATTATTATGATATCGATCACTAAATCGATATCATAATAATGTGTATTTCAGTTCTTTTCCTGCTTTTATACTGAGAAACGATGTTCGATCTTCAAAGAGATTTAATATTTTTGCAGTTCAATAAAATCAGATAAAATGTTTGCTTTAAGAAATAGTAAATGATTCTTAAAATGAAAATCCGCAAATTCCTACAGTGACCCCAAAAGATTTGTGCGAATGCAGAGTATTGTTAAGTATAGTCAAAGTAAACTAAATACTTTATATTAACCTTTTCCTTTCATCTAGAGAAAAATGTCTTTAAATCCTTCTACTTTGTGCTAAAACTGAGAAACATCATGCTATGAAAACATCAGACTACAAGCTATGACATGCTATCATTTGCCTAACAGCATCACTATCATTAATTTTCAAAATTCTGGCACCGCTTTTATTACTCGATTCAGACATCGCTTTCAGTAACCGATTCAGACACCGATTCAGTTCCCGTTTTTAGCACCTGATTCAGTCACCACTGTTAGTACCTGATTCATTCGCCGCTTTTAGCATTCTATTCTCAGATCGGTTTTAGCACTCGACACAGACATCGCTTTAGCATCCAATTCTGTCACCGTATCCGATTCAGTTCTCACTTTTAGTATTCCATTCAGATATCGTCTTTACCACTCGATTTCTGTCCCCCTCTTTTAGCATACGATTGAATTCCCGCTTTTAGTACCCGATTCCGACATCGCTTTCGTATCCGATTCAGCCACCACTTTTAATACCCAATGCAGTCACCGCTTTTAGGATCCGATCCAGTTGTTCCCGCTTTTAGTACCTGATTCAGTTTCTACTTTTAGTTTCAGATTCAGTTCCTGCTTTTAGTACCTGATTCGTAAAAATATTAAGCATTTAATATATAAGAAATTTTACAAGTCAATGATCTCTTTGTTGGCATTATGATGAACTATGAATCAATGTATATCTTAGATAAATGACTGATGTGAAATAGCCGAACACAGTAGGTAAGATGTCATCATTTAAAATTAGCTCCATGCTTCACTTTATTTTCTTGTTGACGTTTTGCTACTTTTATGAAAGCCTTATAAAAACAAAATTGAAAAAATAAATCTAAAAAAAAGCCGTTACCATGACAACCATGCTATTTAAAAACTGCTATCAACTTGGAAAGAAAAATAACAGTTGATAAAATTGAAAAGTATATCCGTGAACAAATCAGAGAGATTAGTACATAGCAAATACAATAAGTATTATAAGTTTTGTAATAGTGGTTCTAGAATTCATTTAATTCATTCAAATCATTTCTTATATTTTTATTTTCATAATTTTTATTATAATACATTTATTATAATTTTCACTTCATTGTCATTTAAATAAACCTGTGAGACTCTCAAAATTATTTTTCTATGTGCCGTGTCCCTTCGGGACGTTGGCGGTCATGGCTCTTCACAATATCCGGTCCTTTGTAGCTTTTAATACATTTTGTCCTTCTGTTATCTCACTGACGGGGGCAAAAAGTTTGAACATTTGAGGAAGTGATATGTTCATTATTGATATCTCTATTATTGATATACTTGTATAATCAAGACAATATACTTGCTGTTTTGGTTTTCATTACTGTATACCTACTTTTGCATCCTTTAATATAAATATGGTGATTTGACATAGGGAAATAAAATCAATGAAAGAAATTTATGGTGTGCAAAATAAAATCCGTACACCCAAGGAAAAATAATGAATACTAATGATAAAAAATGTAATTCATGATTAGATATTATTTAGGTGTTAAGGAAAATATAATATTTGATTAAAATTTTATGAAGATGTTTAACCGGAACTTGTTTTAATAGCATTTTCCTTAAGTCATAGTCAGAAGATGTGATTTATAATAAAAATCTATTTTGATGAATCGAATTTTTTTAAGGATGGGTTGTACTTAGTAAATGGGAGAAAGAATGAGTTTAATGTATCCTCGATTTTTTTAATAGGATTTTAGGGTTTATAAACACGTTTTATAAACTTTTTGTGCTTCATCAATATATATTTTGTACATGGGATTATATATATATATTATAAATTATATGCATGCGAAAGTTTTTGCAGCTATTTTTTTCCTTCCATATGAAATCAGTTTATTTATTATTTACTTACTTATTTTTAAATCGACTCTTCAACCGGAAACCTCTTCTTTTAAATACCATATTAATGAAGTATATTACAAAGTTTACACGCATTTATGCGCGCAACTAATTCGTATTAATCACAATTTGCACTTAGGAGAGACAAATCTCATTGACAAAATTAAAACGGAATATGGAGGATTCAAATAAATTCGAATTAAGCGAATAGGAAAATGAGTCGGCTGTCCGAATCTGGAAACGACAGCGAGTGCCACAAATACGTTATCGGAAAGCATTTTCGTCCTAACATAGCATCTTGCATTGTAACCAATAAATAGATAGATAAATAGATATTAAAAAAGAAATACTTGAACTAAACCTTACCGAATGAAATAATAAAAGAATACACGAAAAAAATAAAAAAAGAAAGCAACTCTCCTAAAAATACGAAAAAAAAAAAACCCAACGAAAACTTAAAACAAACAATACAAGCAAATATGTTGTCGTTGTTGTAAGCACAACGTAAGGAGCTCTTCTCTGATGTCTATTTCTTTATTCTACTGATAACATTTGATGCTAAAGCATTTAAAGAAATTATTTGAGATTTAAATTCGATTTGCAAACATTTTTATTCCTTGATCGATTTCTATTTCTATTTCAGGAATTGATGGTCCGGTAATTATTGATGACAAAGGTGACCGGAAACAAAAGTACATGCTTCGGAATATATTTCAAAGACAATACCACATAATAAAAATGAATGAGTATGACAAGTGATTTTTTACAGTTTTAGTATTTCCCTACAATAAACGTACAGGGTGACCAGGAAAAAAGCGGTAAATTCAGAAAGAGCGAGACAACCGTTGAAAACTGGTGCCGACTGATGTGACTGAAAAATTCAGGAAGAATTTCTGCACATTTCGTCAGTCCTCACGTCGGATGTTCTTCTTTGAAAAGTGCAATAACTTGAGGCTCAAAATCAGTGAGTTGTTTAGCCATACGAGAAGGGCAGAACAAAAGATGAAAGTTGTCTGAAAATAACTTTTAAATGACGTGTCACAAGATCGAGCAACAATTAATCAATCATAAAAGAACCAATCAGAGTTAAGTAATTACGCGAGAGTTGAATGATTATCCAAGGTCATGAATATTCAAGAAATATTTTTTTATTCAAGGTCAATTATTCCTGAAAGATAAAATAGTGAGAATATATTTGCTTCTTTTTTACTGGGCACCTTGTATGTTAGTGTCTTTAATGACCACTTAACTCTTCATTATGTGATGATCGCACTTTAAAAAACAGCAAATCTCATCATATTAAAAAAAAATAAAATAAATAAAATAACGAAATTGTATACAGGTTAACACTCAGCTACACTAATGAAAATTATTATCAGGTTATTTTTATCTTGTGATGGCGACACGTTTTAAAATCAACTTAAAAAACAATATCAGAAGATATTTTTTCAATCACTTCATTGTTATCTAAATAAACCTATGAGACTCTCAAAAATCTTTTTTTATGTGTCGTATCCCTTCGGGACGTTGGCGATCACGGCTCTCCACTATATCCGGCCCTTTGTAGTTTTAATACATTTTGTTGTTCTGTTATCTTTCCAAAACCCTGTTCCGCTCTTCATCTACACAAGCTCGCCAGGTAGCTTATGCGTTGTTTTCCTCACCCCCGCTTGACTTCAATCTGCACCGTGAGTGACTATCAAATTTTCAAAGCCCTTCTTCCTCATTATGTGCCTCAGGAATTTCAAAGGTCTTTTCCTGATGTTACGTATGTGTCCTTTTTGTTTCCATTTTTTCTAAAACGTCATCATTGCTCACATGTTCAGTCCAAGCATCCTTCTGTAGAATCATATTATCAAGCATTCATTGCCGCATAGGAGGACAGATAACATGTAACAGTTTAGCACTCTTTTCTTTGTTTCTAACGAAATTTTCCTATCTTTTAATACTTTACTTAACTTTCGGAAGGCATCTTTCGCTATCTCAATGCGCCTTCGGATCTCAGTGTCGCACTTTCCGTCCTCTGGTAAAACTCTTCCCATATAGTTAAATGCTTTTGATATCTCCAATTTGTAATTTGCATGTTGGGCTGTTCCTTTTCCTAACAACCATGCGTTCAATTTTCTTGCAATTGGTGTTTAGTCCCTTCTTCTAGCTTTCCTTCACTACCTTCTGTAGGAGCTTTTGTAGTTTCCTTTCTGTGTCTGCAATCAACACTGTGTCATCTGAATATTTTATGTCGTTAAGATTGTGGCCGCCAATAATAAATCCTCTAGGACTTCTAATTGTCTCAGAATCGTCACATTGTATAACTTGAGTAAGTCCGATGAGAAGACTCATCCCTGTCTTACATCACTTTCGATTTTTGTATATATACTGAACTCATTTTCTATCCGAATACAAGCGGTTTGATGCCAGTATAGGCTCTGGGTTATTCTAATATCCTCCCAAAGTTCTTTGTTACTGTTGAAACTTGACTAATGCATGGAATAATAATGCAACACAAAATGTACCTAGAACAAAATGTATTGAAACAAGAAAGTGTACACAATATTTACATATACTCTTTTGTATATTCCTGGGAAGACCGTTCCTGGAGAATGTGTTGACTGAGTCGCAGTCGGGCAGAATCTCTGGTTGAATCTCTTGATTCGTTCCCTCTCTTCCCGGTACCAACCATATTTATATGGTCGGTACTCCACTATGCAAATTAGGTGGATCCTACCACAACAGTTACATACTTTATCAAAAATGCTTTTGTATAATCTATAAAACACAGTTACATATCATTCTACCTTTCTATTGCTCTTTCTGATATCATTCTCAACATAAATATCGCATTCCTAGTTCAAATGTTTTTTAACGAATTCGCAGAGTTCTTGTCCTATTTCAGGTTTGATTCGGCTGCTCGCTCTATTCATCAGAATTTGTATGATCCGTTTTATCATATGGCTCATTAGGCTAACTGACCAATGGAATTCACATTCGTTTGCACCTGGCTTTTTACTTATGTCTTCCGGTATTTCACCACTGTTGTATATTTCATTTATAATGTCTAATATTGTTGTTAATTCTGTCTTTTTCTGTTTCGATGTTATCACGTGATATTAAATAAATTATTGAAAACATTTTGCTTGAACTGAAAGATTTATTCACATATTTCTCAGTTGATATATTATATAAATTTGTTTTTCCTTGTCTTTCTGTTCCAAGTTTGAACGGAGGGATGATAGATTTTACACGTACATGAATCGTAAATGAGTTTCAGCTTTCATTTTCCTACAAGTTTTTAACGACATGCAATTCGTTTTTTGTTTTGTTTTTATCTTCGTTAAATTTCATTCTAATTCTAGTGGATTGTCCTGATTTAAAAATAAATATATTTTCATTTACTAAATGAAAAGTAATGATAATTGTCAATCCCATTCTTATTTCCTTCAGTAATCAGAAAATCGCTAACCTTTCTCAAATTGTGTGGCCGGGTAGAAAACGAAAGCCACCGCTTGGTCGCCCCGTTTGTGGTTTCGAAAATGAATTCTGCCCAGAAGGACATTTATGTAAGTAAGGAAACATATTTTTTCATTTTGGAAAATTATTTTAATAAATATTCATGTTGTAAAAAATATCAACAATACTTTAAATAAATTTGTAACTGCGTTACACGAAAAGGATGCTGAAGTGTTTTCGACCGACCCAGTGACCCTCGGGATATTTTCGTAGAGCTGAGGACTTTTCAGCGTCAGATTATATTTATAAAATATCAAAAATATTTTGTATTTGTTCAGTATTTCTTGAATATAAATAAAATTCTAATCACCACTAATAATTGTATGATACCGATGATGAGTTTGTGATGTAAAAATGTGTTGCACAAATATATATATATATATGTGTGTGTGTGTGTATATATATATATATATATATATATATATATATATATATATATATATATATATATATATATATATATATATATATATGTATTGTGTGTGTGTGCGTGTGAGTGTGTGTCATATTAATTAGCCGCAAGAAGTGTCATATTGCTGGCTTCCTATTGCTGTTCGCACGCGAACTAAACGCGAATCAAATTTGTCCGTGATGGATATACTCGTGTATGCATGTATGTATATAAATGCTCTATTTCTTAATATTTCAAAAACTGCTTCCCTTAAAATAATATCTCCCTATAAAACATTAATCTACATTTTTTGTTATAGTGTAAACATGGACGCTCCACTAGCAGTGTGCACCAATGCAAAGAGCAGTGATCTGAATCGGCAGAGAACATGCAACTTCATCGATGAAAACTCGCCGGTTCGCCATTACCATCTCTCGACCTTGCTGAATCTTCTCATCAGTGGTGGAAGTTGACGGCCACTCTGCTCCTTCTTCGTGTGTCACGCTTGTCCAGCACACTGACACACCATCCGACCAGAGAAATCTGATCACTGTTTTTTTTCCCTCTTTGGTGCACACTGCTAGCGGAGCGGTCATGTTTACATTGTATCAGTCGCAAGAAAACTGGCGCGATCAACTCAAACTTCGATCACGTGACCACAATAGTACCAGCTATAAGCACGCATGAGCAGAAGGCATGTGTGCCGAACCTAAAGATATGTGCTGGTAATTTTTGACTTACCCTCGTCTGTGTGTGTGTATATATATATATATATATATATATATATATATATATATATATATATATATATATATATATATATATATATATATATATATAATGTTCTTAGTTTTAATTCTGAATAAAGAAAAATCTTAGTCAACATAATTACTAAGTAAAGCAGTGCCAGTCATCAAAACAATTACAAATGAATTCATAATAAAACGTTTACATTTTAAGCAAAATAATGAATTTGCCATTTCATTAGTTATTGCGAAAAAGAATGTAGATATTTTTTCGTTTTAGGTTTGTCTAGCACTGGACCAGAGTATTGTGATATCCATTGAGGTATTGAACCCAATCCATTGGTAAAAACGATTGATAAACATTTGTCACGGATTACATCTGCTGGAAACCGAAAATATATTGTTCAATGTCTGTGTACTTTTTGTTTTCATAACTCATTACCTAAGAGTTTTCGCATTTTTTCTTAATATGTCAGTTCATCGTTTTTCAAATATCGCATTTTTAAATCACGCGCCGTGTCGTTTTTTTTTTTTTAACTATCGCATTTTCATGCGTCAGTTTCTGTAGTGTTGTTTTTTATTTATGTAAAATTATTATATTATATATCAGCTTGGAAGAAAACTTCATAGCATTTTTCAATAGATGGCGCTTGAACATTTGACAGATATTTATGACAAAATTACATCTTCTGAAAGGTGAAATTTCAATGTGTTTTTCTATACAATTCGCGTGACAATGATGAATTTTAAACGTGAGGGGAAATGATGCATTTTCGTTACATGACGCACTTTTATTTCCGAAAACAATAGAAGCTGCACAAAGAGAACAAAAGATATATGCAGTTTATAGAGAGGCTACTATAACTGATTACTATTCGCAAGTTCAAAAGGGGAAATTTTGATTTGGATGACCGAGACGTTCCGGCAGGCCTGCAGTCGTTGATAGTGACCCAATCGAAACGCTGATTAAAATAATTCATGTTCCCACGACAGGGAACATCACAGAGAATATTCACGTATCTCATATGAGCGTTGTAAAGCATCTGAAAAACACTTTGATACGTGAATCGCTACGACGTTTAGGCGCCTCACGATTGCACGGAAAATAATTTAACAGACCATCGACGATTACAGGCGATGAAAAATGGATTGTTTACAAGAGTGTAGATCGGAAAAAAGTCCTTGTACGAGGCACTCCAAAACCCGATCCGTAATCGAAGAAGTTGATGCTGTGTATCTGGTGGGATTGGAAATGCGTTATTCATTACGATCTCCTGTCAAATCAGACTTTTAATTCAGACAAGTAATGTTCTCAATTGGTCCAATTAAAAGGTAGCAAATGATGTGCCACCATTAACCACTGAAAAAGCAAGTCTGCATAAAAAGAAAGTGATGCTGTGTACCTGGAGAGGTTGGACGGTCATTGTATATTCAAAGATCAAATGTTGAATTCAGACAATTACTAACTGGACCGATGAAAGGTAGGAATCGATGGAAAGCGTCCGGAATTGGTCAATAAAACGGGTGTCGATTAGGACAACACCACAACTCACGTCTTTCTATAGACCCCGCAGAAATTAGTACAGCTTGACTTGTATGTCCTGCTACATCCACTGTACTCACTTGAACTTTCATCTTCGAATTCCCACTTACAAAATTATCTTAATGGGAAGAACTTCAATTTTCTGGAAGGCTGTCAAAACTACAGACCAGTTCATCACCTAGAAAGATGCCAATTTCTAGGAGGATGGAATCATGAACGTGCCTCAAAGATAGTAACAGGTAATAGAACAAAATGGCACATATTCACTTTGAAATTCACTTACTGGTCAAAGTTTTCTTTTATTGTTATATTAAAAAGCTAAATATTTTAACACATACCCCATCTAGCCAATCCTTTATTTGTTATATATATATATATATATATATATATATATATATATATATATATATATATATATATATATTAAAAAGAAGAGAGAAACCGCAAACGTTTTTGGTTGTAATGTGGACTTTTTTTACAAAAATATATATTATACTTTATTTTCCATAATTTTGCAAAATGTCTTTCGGGTCTTGCGACCTTCTTTACGTAAAGAGTGGATATTTCCACATATTATTAAAATGAATTAATTTTCCTTTCTCTTTTTTTGTGTGGTAGTGACACAAATGTCTTTCTTGAACTGGCAGTCAGAAAGTTCTGCGTGAAATGTAATAAAGCAATTAAGATTGGTCCGAGAAAGAGTGAGGAAAGATAAGACAATATATATGCATGGAGAGGGAATATACGTATACACACGCATGCTGACAAAAACACACACAATACAAAAAAAAAAATGGAAATAGATCAACGAACACATAGGGGTCATTAAAAGATAAGAATACAGATGTCACGAAACCGGAAACACGTGTTGAAAAATTAGGGAAAATAAAGCATAATATATATTTTTAAAAAATCCACATTACAACCAAAAACGTTTGCGGTTTCTCTCTTCTTTTTAATATATACACTTTTCTCTCGTTGGAACGACTATAACCTCTTCCTGATATATATATATATATATATATATATATATATATATATATATATATATATATATATATATATAAATAACAGGTACATATTTACTCATCAAGTTAAATAGCATACATGGAGTTTTAGTAAGTTCCCTTGTGAGTATGTGGTATTTTGGTAAATGTCGGATTGGGTGAAGAGTGATGTATTCTTGCGGTGAATGAGTAAATTGTAATGAATGAATGGGTCGCGAATCGGATTAGCTAGGTATAGCATAGTCAGTGACGACCAGCTTTACTCCACTTCTCCTTCGGCCTTGTACCACAATTATATTTAAAGTACAATAAATATACATTTAAATAGCATATGAATATCTATATATGTTGTGATTAAATGGTCACTCAAGGCGCGTGTACATTCATTTCCACTGTTCTTTGGCCGTTTTCTTCTAGTTAAATATCTTCGTTAATTTTACGTTTGAACAAATAGTCATTTAATAGTTTTATGGATTTTAATGAATATGAATTTCATATTATTCACTGTACTTTGTTACAAAACGAAACATATTTTTTGTTTGCATTCATTTATCATTACTATTAAGCTAAGGCAAACGAGCTGATGTACACCGCTTCTCAATTCATTGCGTGAGCCATTAATTGAGAAGCGGTTGGTTCGATTTTAAGAGTAGCTTCTTAAATAGATAACAAATATTTTCAATAAATTAGCCTATTTTTACCAGGCATTCTATTTTCTATTTATTAGTTAATGTCATACTTTTCCCTGCGTCAAAAGACCAACGGCTGACTGGTATTGCCAGACTGTGTACGATGAAGAGATTAGAAAACAAAGCCATTCTTTTCGGTCAGCCAGTTTTCGTGTAATAAAATCCGCGATTCTCACAGAATATTAATCTCCTTTTACATAAAAAGGAAATCATATAAGAGTAGACTGATGACACGGCACATATTTTGCTTGGAGAAATGGCAATAATAAAGGTGATTTTCAGGTCAAGGTGCGTTAAGCTCGTTGACAAGAAGTCAAGGTTGATATAGGTTTAACATAAAAATATATTAAAAATTAATGATAAAAGGAATCCACAAAAAGTAGTAAAAATTAAGGCAAACAGATAAGATGCACAAATATTCGTTTGTGCATCAAAGATTCTTTTAGAACTCAAGGCCTTTTAAGATTTCTTTTAAAAAATTGGGAACGAAAAACGTGTGGAAAATTGGAAATGGGAGTCAAAAGGTAAAAAGATGAAGAAAACTGTGTCGAAGAAGTGTCAAAACTACTTGTTATATATTTGAAAAAGAGACTTTTCAACCTAACTTCTCTTGCTTGGAATTAAAATATGTACCTTGACGGACTAGTGTTGTTTTTCCGTTGTATTTTTTCGACCCGCGGGTTCACCAAATTCGTTCATATTTATATCCAAGTTTCCTTGTCCGTTATTTGGGGCGGCTTTCCCGACTTTGAACTATTTTCAGGCTATTTTTCTAATCTCTCTATTTAAATAGCATTATGAATAAACGAGCTTTATTTTATTCTTTTATTTTATTCTTTTATTTTATTCTTTTATTTTATTCTTTTATTTTATTCTTTTATCTTTAAGAGAAAATATGTTAAATGTTAATGGCCTAATTTGGCACAAATCTGCAAGTGTTGGATATTTGAAGATCGAATTCACTTCGATTACTACACGACGAGGTATAACAAAATCTTTACAAATATGTATTTTTATAAAAGTGCATGGTGGGGGCGGGAAATGAAAAAATGTTTCATCAATGAATATGTAAAGAACTAAGAAAAATAGGTTTCTGGTTTAACAATTATATGTACCAATCTACTATAGCTACTATAATTTTTATTGGCAAGGGCAGAGTACTTTCAATGGTGCAGTATCCGACTGATAATATTTTAAAGGTAGCTTATAGAATCCCTTAAAAGTACGAAGTCGTTTGATGGGAAAAAACACGGAGTCGTTTGATAGGGAAAAAGTTATGGTGTCATTTGATGAGAAAATAAAAAGTACGGTGCCTTTTGAGGAAGTCTTTTTCTGTAAAATCTTATTTTCGTTTTCTTCTCTACAGTATTAAATACAAAAGCAAATCTATAACACTGAAAGTTTACTATTAGCCACGATTTCAGATTGGCCTCGTTTTCACTATTGCATCAACAAGGGTTTACAAACCAATTATGTTGAATGTGTTTTTATAAAACACATTCAACATAATTGGTTTGTAAACCCTTGTTGATGCAATAAGTGGACGTCAAACAAGAACCAAGAAAAAAAGATTTCCTCGTTCTCACTAATAACTCTGAATATTTATTATACAATAAACAATCAAATGCAACGTTTTTATCCTACAGTTGCTTGATCCAAGTTTTCTTTCACTTTTTTTTTTCAGATTGGACCGAAGCGACAATTGCAATAACATTTACTTTGTTCATTGCCGGTATTTTGTTTGCTGCGTTTAGGTAAGTCAGGAACAAAGTTTATTTGAAAATTAATTTAAACTTCGCCCCCTGTTTATTTTATTACATGTTTAGAAAATTTGTAATTCAGAGATCTTTAATAAAGCAACACGCAAAAACGCTTCCATTATCGGAAAATAATGCAAGCGATACGCCCATTAACTGTATATTAATTTCAATGAAAGGAATTGAAATTAAAGCCATCTTGAAATTTGAGTAAATACTTTTTTTTTTATTACACGACAGAAATGATGATTGCTAATTACCTGCTATGTTTACGTAAAAGCTTTATGTTTACATTAATCTTCTCAAACGACATTCTAACGAGAAATTAACCTGGATTTCTTTTGAATAATTAATTTGATTTTGTTAAATCTATTTTTCTTTGCATTGTCAAAAGAAAATTAATCTGATCCCGAGAACAAAATTTTAAGGTATGAAAAAAAAAAAAAAAAAAGGATTGAATGGCCACTATTAGCCATGTTTTCATTATAATGGCTGGCTTCGTTATGACTTTCAACATCTGGAGAACGTATTACGCTAGTGAAATAAATGAATAAATAGAAAAACTAAATATGTATTGTATCGTAACACGCTTGAAAGAAAGAAATAGCTGGTCAATCAAACGCTTGCAGCATTTCTTTTGGTACTTTAACCTTGAAACAAATGTTTTACAAGCAACTAAATATTAAGAACCTGGGAATTACTTTAGCACTTAATAAGGGAACATGGCGACCCCTAAATTTTGAACCGTCTTCAAATTAATAATTGCCAATGTTTTGTTTTCCATTCTGTTTTTTGTTTTTTTTAATCTTTTCATAGCTATTGGCATTCGATTAAAAAGAGGCACCAAGGCAACAAGTGGAAAATTGTCTTTGAGGAACTTATATTCAAAAATTTAGAAAACGAAGACGAAGAAGATGTCGAAGAGAGGATTAAAAGCGCTGATCCTTTGATTTCCTTACGCCGGGGACATTTTGGAAACTTGCGAAAATCAAATATGCTAGCTAAAAGTTTGCGAGCGGTAAGTTGAGACTGAACTATGATATTTCCAAAAAAGAAAATTAAAAAATAAATAAATGCAGGGTGACTGTACAGTCTAGTTACACCTGTACAAATTCTTATTCATTATATCTCCTCCCGTGCCCCGCCAAAAAAGAAGTCAAAGTGTCTAATATCATTCCACTTGGTTACGTCTTCCAATTCAGTTAGGGGAACTGTCATTCAGTCAGTCTCTTGCCGCCATTACGTAATGGTCAGGGGCTCCATCCTGTAGGAACCACTTAGGACTTCACATAACATTCCAATTTGGGGAATTAACTGGTTTCTGAACATGGTGAGGTATGTCTCACCAGTTCTGTTACCATCACTGAAAAACGGTCCTAACACTTGAGCTTTCGACAATTCACTCCATAATCCATTGTGTCCCTTCCTGTTTGGAAGTGTTCATTCAACGCCGTTTTGCGACCGGTGCTACATTGGTTTGTTATCTACAAGAAAAAATTTATCTACACCGTACAAATTTTATTTTGGAATGATATCTACGTAGTAAAACATAATAATATATATAAAACATAGAGAAAATGTAAGTAAAATATTAAAAAAATGTTCTATTAATAATATTCTAGCGATAAACAGAACGTACATTGGCTAAAAATAGATCGCATACTAAAGTAGATGTATGACACGTAGATAACAAGCCAAATTCATCCCAAATCCTATTTTAAGACTTTATGATCATCCTGTAAATAAACGAATAAAAGATGACAAGAAATAAACAAGTTTTAGAAAGAAGTCAAATGAAAACAGGAAAAAGAAATAATTAAATATATGTAAAAATTTGCAGAGTTTATAATAAAAAAGGATTTAATTAATTTTACTTTGTTAAAACTTATCTTTAACTTTGTTTTATTTTAGTTACTTTATTTTAGTTTAGTTTTCGAAAAGGGGACGCTGGGAATTTTTGCTAACACTTAAAAAAAAAAATTCTGCGTCTTGCAAGGTCACATAAAAGCGTAACTGTTATCGGCGAAGAAAGCGAGCCGACATCAAAATCTGGCTTAGACCGCTTACTTTCGCAGAACTGCTGTTGGAAAAAGCGAGAATCCATCTCTTCTTCCTCCAGCTATGGGTTAAATAGCAAGATAGATTGGACTCTCTAGCGTTGCCTGGTATCTAGTCTAGGTGAAGGAAAACTGAATTCAGAATCCCAGAGAATGTAACGGGAAATCATTCCGCTATCCTTTTCAAAAAAGTCAAGGGAATTCACAGATAATGAAAAAACCCGGGTCTATGCAGAGGCATTGTCACCTATTTCCTAGAGGAAGGGCAGTGTAAGAAAGAATTAAATAAAATTTCCCACCCCGAAAAACGCTAATATCATATTTTGAAAATCAAGAGAAGTTCAACAAACAAAATTTATTTTGAAAAAATACATTTTTCCCTTAACGTTCAGGAGCCGATAAATATTCAATATTCATTAGTAAAGATTATATATATATATGTAGTCATCCACAAACAGACTGTTTCGTTGTATTACAGCGCCTTAGTGTGGCTAGACGTCTAATTGCTTCAAGCCGGGATCGAAACGTAAGGGAAGTGTATGCATGAGTAAAATGATAAGGTTTTAGGTAAGTTATTACCAAGAAACAAAAACAACTCTTATTATAAGTAAAAAAAAATATCTTTTATATTTTTTAAGCAACAACATTAAAATGAGTAAATTTCATTGGCAAAATTAAGAAACCCTTGTGTTTATTCTGTTTTAAAGATATATTGGGCAAATCTATTATGTATAAATAAATCCCAGTTTGCAAGTACGAATTTCTTTATTCAGCAAAAATCATTTAATTTTCAGTTAAACGATATCAAAATTACAAGAAAGGTCATTGCATAATCAATAATCTGATGTTCAGTTTTCATAAATAATTGAACAAAACAAAAAAAGACGCAGGTTTATTTAGTATTTTCGGCCGTAAGAGCCATTAGCATTTTTGCCTTGTCAACTTAAATAGTTAATTTTCCTAATGTTATTTATCTTCGTCCTTATAAACAAAATCAGTAAATGTGTACAAAATTTGCCTATTATTAAAATCTTTTCAGCAAAATAGAAAAACATTCTCCTCTACTTTGCTATTTCAGTTATAATCAAAGAGTAGACGAGAACATTATTTTTGTGTTTCACTTTTGATATGAGGAATTATCTATATACTTTAATTTATTCGAACTATTGTTTTCATCTCAATTATTACTGATGTTATTATAGACGAAACGTTCTGATCAATTACCCTCTGGCCATCTTCAGATGCCAATTATTTGTTGGTCATTATTCTATTTTGTCGCAGTGATAGCAGTTCTTGTGTATATTATTTTCATCATGAGTCGAACTCACGACCACTGTAACACGTTTAACTAACGCTTATAGCCGCAGTGGTGTAACTTTAATGATAGCTTAAGCTCGATTACTTTGAATGAAATAAAAATCGGAAAATGGGAATCTCCTTTGTCTGAATATTATTACATTAAGTCGTTTAATTATTTTATGTAATTTTATTAGGATTAAATTTCTTCATTTTTTTCACTGCATGTAACCTGTTGTGTTCTGGGAGGTTGTCGATCAAAATTGACACCTGAAGAAGATTGGAGGACACACGATGGAAATGTCGTTAAACAAAGGCAACAGAAAACGCAGAAATTAGTCGAAGCCAGCCACATATAATAGACAATAAAGTGATGATATTGTCATTATTTGATGATAGATGCCTTACCAAAAATCCAAAGGGAAAGCGTACATTTTTACAGTTTCCATTTTTTCTCATTTTTCCAGTTGTATTATCACAACAACACAGTAGAGGAAGTTAGAGTGAAATATTTAACATCGTCACCAATCGACTTCAATTTGGCCCTGAAAGAAGAAATCAATAAGGTAAAAAAAAAAAAAAGCTTATTTGGAAGTGAAGCAACCGTTCACTCTTCATCTTACTCCTTTCTATTTTTTATGCTTTATTTTCTTTTACCATTTTTTAATTCTAGTGTTCCATTTTTTCTTTGAGTTTTTCTTTGTATATTTTATTTTTATTCCGTTTTTTCTTTACTCGGAATACTTTGTCTTTTTTCAAATCTCTCCCTTTTATCCAACTTTTATCCTCAATCTTGTTCTTATTTCTGATTTTTCTTCTTTTCTTAAATGTTACCCTTGATGCCTTTGAAACAGTGCATACGTAAAGGACAGATAACTTGACAGGCAGTGCGACATGCTTGTTCTGCCAATAAATATCACTCAACGATATACCACGCAGCGATCTCTCAAACGATCAAAAGGAGAGAGAGAGAGAGAGAGAGAAACAAACAAACAAAAAGCTGTTTTCCTTTGAAATACTTTCAGAGCCTTTCAAAAACCACGGACAACGATCTTAAAATGTTGACAAAGAATATTATTGATTATATACATTAGCAGTCCGGTCCGTATTCTCGCCTACACGAGAGGAGACCGTTAACTGATATTAATAAAAAACACTATTTAATACTCACTATCGCGAGAATCTAGAGATAATAGCCAATTCATAAAGCGTTGACGTAAGAAAAAGTTGTTTGTTCACACTATTGACGACAAAAAAAATCTACTGTAGCCAAGTAGGACAGTATACTTTGAAGCCGGCAACAGTTATTTTGTTCTTTAAAATTCATATTAAGTAACAAACAATTGTTTTTCGTGCTAAACTATTTAAACACAAAATAAGATTAACTAAAAAGATTAAGTCTTTACTAATTAACCACAGATCTCATTGTTCGAATTATTATTATTATTATTATTATCATTATTATTATACTGTTTTAAACTTTCGTCTTAAATTCGGTGATCTTTTGGAGATCGACACAGTACACTGGTCAATTCTTTTAACGTGCTGCTCATTCTTAGGCATGTTTCAAGTGTCGGGTTCAGTGATAGATTATCAAATGTGATATTAAAAACAAAAGAAAGAGCAACACTTTAATATAAATTACCTGGAAGGGGACAAATCCCCCTGGAGCGATCAATGGATCTTTTCTGTTAATTCACCTCAAATAATGTAAAGTTTCTTATCGCAAATATTAATTCACTCCAAGAAATTATAAATTTTTAATCAGCTTTTTTTAATTTTAAATAAATTTTTGGCACTCTATTGAAAGTATAAATGTTAAATCAAAATTTGTTTAGCTTGACTCGAAATAACTCCAACCCCTCAAAATGAAAAATTACCAAAAATCAGCGAATTATTCACGTTTCGTGAGTGCGGGTGATATTCGAGATATTTACAAGGAAATGTCGCGCTCTGTAGAGGAATAATCAGATTTCGAAGAACAACATGCTGCGAATTTTGATTTCAGCGTTAATAATCCATCTAAATCCATCTCTTCTTCTCCCCTCAGATATGGGTAAATAGTAGGACAGATTAAGTTCTATAGCCATGGTTGGTAACCGGTCTAGAAGGAAAACCTGTATGTAGCCCTGATGTAGCACATACTATGCAGCTAAGGAAAGGATCGTTCATACTGATTCGATGATCGCGACTACGGTCGACTCCTTTTTTGATTTTAGACTTTAACGCATTGTTACCCGTTGTCGAAGTTCTATATTCTTGTTGTGTTCATCAGTATCCTCTTGTAATGAAACGACCACAATGAAAAGAAATCTATAAGGTATTTATTCAAGCAAACTGTACGTAAATGTTACGAGGAATCCTTCAATACATGTGAATTCCGAACTTTCCTATGAACTGAAATAATGATTCCTAGGAGTTTATGTAGCGTTGCATTGTCAACATCCGGTGAGATGTATTCGTTTTTATTAATGATGCGCTTCGTATGGCTCAGGAATCATTACACGCCTCGATTTGGTTATTTTCACAATTCACCTTTGGGGGTTTCTCCCAAGTGACAAGGAATTATTGTGAAATTATCGTATTTACATTGATGTAACACTGAGGCTATGAGGTCTTTAAATGTTATTTCTGAGCAGAAAAAGGATTAAGCCCAAAATGAAATATAAACTGGAGATAGAGAGAATGAAAGGCATTTTCCCTGGAAATGTGGAAGTGAAAAAAGAGCCATTTGGATTGTCACCCCCTAAGAATTGGAACGTTTACTTTTTTATCAATCAAAAAACTGTCAAGTGGGTAAAGCATATTGGGAAACCTCTTTCTTGGGAAATTACAAAAACACATATCACTGGTGAGAAGAGAGACAGACGGGAATTATATTTTCACTGGCGAAAACGAATTGAGAAATGAAAACAGAATGAACCCGCTGTAAGGGTTAAGATTATGAAAATCGATCCTGTAATGAAGGTGGTCTGGTTTGTGTTTTCGCTAAACCAACAATCGGCCCATGGATGGAGAACAGCTTGTTTCTTTGTTGAAAATTTAGGTAAACAAATATGTTTTCGTTGACGAAAACAAATTGGGAAATAATTTTATCTAGGAAGGTTAAATGAGAACGCAGTGGTCTTGTTTATGTTCTCGCTGGACAGAGGTAATTCTAAGGAAGTGGGAGCGAGTTAGAGAATTGAAATTAGTAATGACAATAAATTACGCCTTTTCGCCAACGCGCTTTTAAAATTAGATTTGTCACAAAGACAGTTATGCCATCCCTGAGAGGTGGGTAGAGTTAGAATACCAAGAAGGAAGGAGAAAGAGGCAGAATCTAGCACCAGTTGTGGGGAGTGGTGTTGCGACATGTGAAGTGAAGAAGGTTGGAGTTATGGGGTAGGAGAGCAATCCCTGTGACTACTCCCCAAAACATGGATAATTCTCCAAATTTGGAAAGTTGTTTAAGAAAGCGGAAATGGGGAAGAAAGAAAACCTTTATTGAGATTAATGTGAAAATTGGGGAATCACCAAATCCCCAGAACCATTCGACCCCACATCATTTTGGGGCCGAAGTGCATATGAGCAGATAATTTTGGGAGCTCAGAGACCTTGGGCTGAGAACCTGCATCGAGAGCTTCTGAAATTCACGTCAGCTGCCATCAGAATTTTGAACTCAGCTCCTCCAGAATTTTTGACAAGGCCCAGTGTCACTAGAGAGATCGATGCGGGAAGGGTTAATTTATATGGCACCAAGATATTTTGCTCCCTTAATATAGCACCCGACACGGCTTGAACCAGCGCTGCGATTACGACGTGCATCAATCTGAGATTAAGAACACAACGTGGACAGAGTTGGTGTGGATCGAAGCGGCCAGCATTGATCAGCGCAGAGTTAACCCTGTGGTTAAAACGTCGTTCTAAGACCTTGAGGACCGGACCACTAAACGTGGTTACATCATCGGGTGTCGGCGGCGGCAAAAAGGCGTTTACACTATCACATTTACGTTCACTGTCATTTATCATTTTCATAATTCTTTTTGTCTTACATTTTCATTATCTTAAAAAGACAAATGAATGTAGTGACTATTTAAAAAGATGTCATGTAAAAAGTGTGGATTATTAATACAATAGAATTGAATTCTTGCAAATGGTAGTGACTTATCTTTGAGATTCGGTGTCAAAGGACGTAGTTGTATGACATCCGAATCTGGTGTTTGTGAAAACTAATATAATAAAGTATATCGAGAAAGATCAGGTATAGATGATCCCGTAGAAAGGGGATTGGTATAGAGTCTGTAAACAAAAGTCGTGTATAGCATATCTTATAGGCGAATATCTGGTATAGTAGAGTGTACAGAGAAAGATCTGATATAGTAGCGCTAACAAATGAAGTGTTGACTTTCATGTTGTATGTTCATTTGGTGCAATGCAATAGGTTGTCTTCATATTCCTATATGAAGACAGCCTATTGCATTGCTAATTCTAATGGCCTACCTTTCCTCTTCATCTTTATCAAGTTTATTTGTTCTGAGAGATAAGTAAATTCTTTGTTAATTCGCTTGCACTAATTATTGGCTGGGGTAAGTATCATGTGATTGACGACTTCAGTTGAGTGTGTTTATATTGAGTACGAAATAATTACTCCCTTCACCCACTCCCTTCAAATTCGGAGGACTAGGGAAGAAGAAGATAAGGAATTCACGACACTGTGTGAAATATCATTTGGACCAATGAAACCCTTGCTTTCACAGAAATTGACCAATGAGTTGAGAAGGAGGAGGAAAGGAATTCGCGAGTCTATGTGAAAGTGTTTTGTTTTACCAATGAGAACCTTGCCTTCACAGAATTATCTGATCAGCCAAGAAGAAAAGAAAGTAGCGGGCATACGCGATATTCTTTTATCATATAAAATAAGGAGAAAAATTAAATTAATAATAGAAAAGTGTCTGAAGTCATGTGAAATATTTCGTTCTAGTTCCTCGCGACCAGCGTTGAAGTTCTCACTAGTGTAAAATTACTCGACAATTATATTATCGGCTTCTAATCAGTACGCGGCTCTTCAAAGAATGTTCTCCTAACAAAGAAAGCTAAGTATTTCAAACTATCTCTCTTCTTCTATTTTGAACATATGCAAACCATATATCCCTTTGGGGAGGAACGAACTCTCTTACCTTTCTTTGTCTTAAGCATTTTTTAATATTATTTTGTGTCAGATCATTTAATCTGTTGCATGAACATTTCCTTTTCATGACAATACGTTAAAACTTTAAGAATTCTGATTTATTCTCCCGAAACTGGCTACTGGCATTACTTCAAGCATATAAATTCGTTAATAAATTACTTATCTTGTTTTGTTAAAATTACCCGTGTTTCCTCATCATTATCATTGTTCATTAAACTTAGTGGCGTGGGTAAATCAACTGTTCATTTTATTCCCCATGCTACTATATATATTCACCATTCTCAAATTGAATTCCTCAGAATATAATGCCGAGGCTCACAAATAGAAAAGAAATTTTAGATATTTAATCATTGTGTTTGCTCTGCTGTCGCTTAAATGCACAAACAAATTGTAAAAACACAAGAACTAAAATACTTTTGGTAGACATGAGATATGCACTCTTTCCCACGGTTGTGTCAGATGAATTAATTTTCCATTTGGTGTCTTGTAAAAGAATGATTTTACTTCCTGACAGATGTTACATATATTTATCTCACCAACTAAAAGAGGTATAGCCTACGATTCTGAGTCGTGTTGCCAGTCGATATGACAAAAGACGTTTATGAAGTTTTCTAAAATTAGTGACATTTCAGAGCGCGCTTTACAATGCAACGGTTTGTTCTGTAGAAACCGATAAGAAATAATATAGGAAACTGCCAGCTTTAAACGTCTGCTTCAGGTATTCAGGATTCCTTTTCGTTTTAGCGATTTATAAAGTTTTATATATTTTATTTACTTTACCAACAAAGGAAGATTACTCGTAGTAGGAAGTAGAGACGTCATTCTCAATAACACTCTTCTCTTTTCTGATTGAGGAACTCTCTGATCATCATCACCAATGTCTAAATTTGAAGTTTTTAATATTTCATGTGACCATCTCCGTCTGTCTGCGACTTTTACCAGTTTAGTCTTTTAGGCGGCAGGACCAGACGGAATTGTAATTGAGATGATGGCAGTTTTAGATGATTTTGGCATAGACAAGGTTATGGAAATAATAAATGAAATCAACAACAGTGAGGATATACCGGAAGATCTATTTTAGCAGTTCTATTTTCATAGCACCGTCTAAGAAACCAGGCGCAAACGAATGTGAATTCCACCGAACAATCAGCCCAATGAGACACATAACAAAACTCAAAGAACACGATATTCATGCTCAGAAAGAGCAATACCAATGCAGAAAAAAAACGTACACCTGTGTTTTATTGACTACGCAAAGGCGTCCGACAAAGAACGCCACAAAGATCTGTTTGAGATGATCAGCAACTTTGACATATTCGGGAAATACATTAGAATAATCAATAATCTATACTAGCAGCAAACTGACTGCATAAAGATAAAAAAATGAGTTCAGCAGATATACAGAAATAGAAAGGGGCGTAAGGCAAGGATGTGTCTTCTCGCCGGACTTATCCAACCCATACAGATCGGGGATGCTAAAATCAAGCAGACGTGGAAATTTAAATATCTGAGAAGTATTCTGACAGAGGACGGAAAGTGCGACGCTGAGATCCGAAGACGTATTGGGATGGCCAAAGACGCATTCCAAAAGCTAGGCAGAGTATTACGAGACAGGAGGATTTCGTTGGAAACAAAGAAAAGAGTACTGAGTTGCTACGTGATATCTATCCTCCTTTGCGGCAGCGAATATTGGACGGTCTCCTCAAAGATGAAGAAGAGACTTGAGGCAACAGAGGTATGGTTCTTCAGAAGGATTCTAAGGATACTATGGACCGAACATGTGAGCAACGATGAGGTTTTGGAGAGAATGTAGACAAAGAGGAAACTTATACTTAACATCAGGATGAGGCAGCTGAAATTTCTGGGACACGTAATGAGAAAGGAGGGCTTGCAAAATCTGATACTCACAGGGCGGATAGCGGGAAAGATGAACAAAGGAAAACAACGCGTGACATATTTAATGGGCTTAAGCAAGTCGATGGCAGAACAGGGTCTAGGAGAAATAACAAACAGACAAAACTTATTGAGAGCTACAAGGGATAGGAAGAAGTGGAGAGCCATGATCGCCTACGTCTTGAAGGAACACAGCACATAAAAAAAATATAGACTTGTTTATTTATGACCAATTTCGATCGTACCTTTTCTAATTTATACCCGTAATATTTTTGTTTTTCAGGTTTTATGCAAAGTTCCTGGCTTCGTGTACGTTTGGATAGATTTGTGTATCACGATTATAATAATTTTTATCGTATAGTTATAAAATCTAATCGCCATGTAAAGAAATCTTTCAGATGAAACAAAAGTGAATGTTTTTGTCCTAATCAGTTTGATTTTACTTGTAAATTTCGTAAAGAAATTTACAAGTAAAATAATGGAGTGGAAAAAACTAAATGGATTCGGAGAAATAAGTAACGAATTCCAATGTGTGTGAATCTTTTACTTTGTTTTGTTTTTGTGGTTTCATAGTTTGGGAAGAAATACTGACGAATGCCAAATCAATGGTAGAGACTTTCGAATGTTTGTTCAGCTGATAAACCCTAGAAACATAAACAATATTTGTACATTTCAAATGAACGTCACATTTGAAATCCTCTAACCTTGTCCGAATACGCAAAAGACACGTGTCATAACTCGTCTGGTGAAGACGTTAGTTTTGTTATTTAATCACACTGGAATAAATCTGTTGCTTTGACTTCAAGTTTATCAGCATGGATTTCCAGTTTTTTCGTAGGTTTTTGGGGTTTTTTTCATGACCGGTTTAAAACGTTGCCGAACATGGAAATCATTTAGACATAAATATTCTTCTATTGCCAAGAAAACTCTTGTTATATTCTCTAAATATGTTTAATGACGAGCAGGAGTATTCAAGAATATCATGTATACTTAAATGTATAGATTATACGAAGGCGTGCTGAAAAGTCCCCAACCGAACCAAGAATACTTTAAAAAAGAAGTGCTTTCATGCATATATCAGTATCGGTTAAAAAATGATTTTTTTAATAGTCGACACAAAATAAATCAGTAATCTCAGATAGTCTCTTTTAAACAGGTCAGCCCATCACAAAATAGTTAAAATATCAGGATTTGGAATTGAGACATTAAAAATTGCAAACATTTGCACCAGCAGTGAACATAAAGGGGCCTGTCCTGCCGATGATAATTAAATACTCGTACTACTTCACAAACCAGCCGGCAAAAATTGATGCAGTTTGGCATTTGAAGTTTTGTAGGAGACAAAACTTCAAATGCCAAACTGCATCAATCACCGGATATTCTCCATACCAATTGACTTTTATATTTGGTTGGTTGATTTTGTTTAGCGGCATATCAACACATCTATGTGTTATTTAATGCCGAAATATAAATATTTTGATCACAATTTTATCGCTTCAGCGACAGATAAAATGTACTGCGGGTCATTTTGCTTTAAAATGAATTGTTGGTAATTTTGATATAAGTAGGTATTGTCGGTAATTTTTTAAATATAAAAATGTATTGCTGGTATTTTTACTATAAAGTGTATTTTTATACTTTTATAGTGTTTATTTTTGTTTTGGAATTCATTATTTGCCCATAACTAGCACCCTAACAGTGCTACCACCCCGAGTCAGGGTGCACCAGGGAACAACAGCTTCTCAAAACCTCCAATTAGAGGCCTTGCTGCCGGATGTAGTTTATCGTCATACACAGGACTATTTTATTTTGGGTGCGTGAAATGTATATACATATGTATACCAAGGTTTTAGACCCTAGGTTTTATCGTGATGGAATAAATTCACTTCCAGATTGTTGGAAACTTTGGAATCTCATGATACTTACTTCGTCAAATGTGCCTGAGCAGACTTTACATTTCTACTTCAAAACGGCCATTTATTTTGTTTTAAGCGTCTGTAATCATTATTTGTAAAAATTCGAAACAAAGAATGAACCTCAACAATTTTGCGATTTTCAGCATTCAATTTTGCATTTTCGTAAATCTGGTATTTACATTGGAATGGAATTCATGCCAGCATCTGACACATTTCGTATGGATTTTATTCGCTGTTCTCAATTTATTTGGCTCCTATATTCAATGGGAATATATATGAGTTTTTCAATATCATTCAGCATAAATCTAGATGCGATTTTGTATTGCTTGCCACTTTTATTTTCAAGGATACAAATTACTTTCAATTGAGATTAGTTTTACTCCACCAAATTGCAGTAGAAAATTAAAGCTCTTGATTAAAGTCTTTTAATCCAATCGACCGTCGGATCATATTAACCAGACTGTGAAATACATTTATCCCAAACACCGTATCAGTAATTGCTTTAATAGAAGACACAGCCAACGGATAATCTTTGCGACATTACAATTTATAGATATTACAAGTCTAAATTGCATTACTTTTAAAGTAATCGCATAGAATATTAATTGGCGTAACTTGATTGGTTACAGTATTGTACACACGAGTTGAACATAAAATTAGAACGTGTAAAAGCTCTAATGTAATAAACATTAAAGCTTATATAATTATTAGTAATAAAATATAATAATTCATTTACCTTATTTAAGTCTATACAACTGCACTTAAGTTTCATGGATTTCTTTACATTAAATCTTCAGCAAATCTTTTGAAAGAACTAAGTTTATTTATAAATCTGTAGATGAACTTAGTTCACCAAAACATCTGCTGAGGATTGGATGGGAATAAATCCTTGAAACTGAGCACAGATTTAAAGAAGATAACTGAACTATTTTATAACTAGAAAATCAGTTTTATTTAGAACTTGGATGTCTATTTTTGGGAAAAGCAGGTGAATAAATTATTATATTAAAAAGGAATTATCTCAGATACTTTGAATAGAATATTAATGTATTTTCTATTTCAGTAATTGCATAAAAGTCACGAAATTCTTACTACTACACATAATAATAATGTTTGTAATGAGGAAACGAACGCAGGTATAACTTAACTGAAGCTTTATTCAACTTAGAATGTAATGTATTCTACTGGACTTACTTAAATACGGAATACGTATAAGGGGAGATAATCCGCACCACAATGTTACTCATATCTTCCTGACGTCAGTTTAAACTGATGCTTTTTTCCATATATCTAATATTATAATTATAGACTATAATATTGCAAAGTCATAATCTCACTGAAATATGTTGGAAAATGTTAAGTTTGCATTAGAATGAAAAATAAAAAAAATACAAATTTTAAGCAAAATTATCACAATACATTGAAAAAATAAACGACATCACTTTCAATTAACGCCAGGAGGATATAGATTATCCCTATTAAACAGATGTTTACTTTTTTCATATTTTTCTTTTTGTCAATGTAAATTAAAGATGGCATAGAATATATGACTTGCCATTTCTATATCCGACATGCATTCAAACCCCAAATCGATTTTATTCATCGCTACGAAAAATATTGAAGACAAATGAGAAAGGAAAAGAAAAATAACTAAAGTTGATAATTAAAAGTAGATTATCAATGAATAACATTAACAGTAACGGTAATAAAACTGTCGGCATTATTGTTAATTATAACGCTTAAGGCAAGAAAAAAATTGAATTATATTTATGTATGGGGTTGGCATTTGAAAAATTATAACCGTTTATATTTGACTTTTCCCTATCCTATCCGTATATTTATTTTGTGAAATCTCTGAAAAAGTTCATACTTATTTTAATGTCTCCGTTATAGCCGTCCACGGCTGCTATTAAACAAGTCATGTTAATTGAACCATGTAAAAAATCACTGTGACACTGTAGAAGATTTGTTCTAATCACAAAGTCAAAAAATCATTATTGTTAATGATTATAGACATCTGCAGATTAAATAATTAGAAAAATATTGCATTATTTTCGTAAAAGTATTTGTGCTTCAGTCAACATTTACTTTTTCACCCATAATGTTAATCATCGAACTAATTATTTATACCTTTTTGGTATGATGGTTTCCGAAATGCACTGAATATTAGGCCAGGTGTGAATCTAAAATATTCATAAGATGTCTCTTAAAAAGTTGCTTAGATTAGATGACAATAAGCGCTTTGAAATAATGAATTGTTTGAAATTTTGTGATTTTTTCCCGGATCATTAGTAGGATGTTATATATTGCTTAAAAAATGTAAAATCCTTTTTAAGCCATGGGCATTTTCTTCTAGCTGGCATGAATAATAAGATTTATTCCCCTGATTGAAACTTAAAATCTAAATCATTTGTTCAACCTTCAACTGGACACATTTTTACTTTTAATCGACATCATGTTGGTGGTGATGATGCAAATGATGATTTGATTCATTTCCCTTGCTCCTAAGATATAAGCTGCGTTAAGAAATCTTCGCCGATAGAAAATAGAATAACTGGTGATATTGTAATTACAGTATTATAGGGAACAGATTTCTTTTTCATTGGCATCAACAATAATCAAGATTTTTATGATTTCTGACACAACCTTTCGAGTCGCTACCCTTTTAATGCGGTTTACATCCAGCTGATTACTTATACTCATATGTTATGCTTTCTGTCGCTTTGCTTCATTCCCCGTCAATATAACTTATTTGTTTCTCTAGTGAACCAAGACGTTCTTATGCTTTAATTGCTTTTTCGGGGATATTGGCGCTCTTCATTTTTGCCTCTAAAAACAATTTAATTTGCATTTAAACTATTTCAAAGACATTAGTTTGTAGAGTGTTGTGAATGAAAATAAAGTAGATAAAACACTGTAAGTGAATATTTTGCTTTGTAGATCTCACAAATATAAAACTGACGACTGTGGTGAAGGATTCAATTTCTTCTTGAACAAGACAACATCTGCTATTCTCTAGCTTTACAATAACCAAATCAGACCCCCCCCCAAACCCAGTAATTCTGACATATATGGGCTGGAGCAGCACAATCTTCACTTTTCAGTTTCAATAGAATCTAAAAGCATATCTGCGTCCTTGTGGGTGATGAATTATTTTCCACTTCACAACTCCTTTCCCAGGGATGGAACGTTTTAAGCCTCTCATTGCTCTATCTCTATTTCCGTTGAAAGACTAACGAAATTCCTTAGTTCCACCGCTTCCTTCACGGTTAAGACCCTCCATTCAACGCCAATTGTAGCGAACCACCTTCATTCCCTTCGTAATCCAACGGTGAGATACATGTTTCACTCGAGCAGCTTCTTCCCCCAAACTGTTGCTTTGTGAAATCGACTCCCAAGGGAATGCTTCCCTGATCATTATAATTAACATATTCAAGTTTAAGATTAACCGTTATCTTCCCCACATCTACCTTTTACTCTACCCGTGTGGCTCTTGGGCCTTGTACAGAGTGAACATCATTGTACCAAAAAGAAAACTTTGCTAGCGTCCACTGATGATATAAATACTTCATACAGTAAATACAAAACATTAGTAAATCTGAACTACTTTGAAGCTTTTATAACTTAATACTTTATTAAAAAAGTTCATGAAACTATTTCAGCTCTCTCTCTTTCTCTCTCTCTCTCTCTCTCTCTCTCTCTCTCTCTATATATATATATATATATATATATATATATATATATACTGACAATTTGCAACTTATTATCCAATTCATTTTACTAGAAACCACGAAAGTTTCTTCCTTTTTCTTAAGGATAAAAAGGAGTCACTTCCTAATTTGAAAGTAATCTTCCCCTTTACCACGCGCCTCCAATAAATTAACCATGCCAAATTAATCAAGCGCTGATTCTAAGAACCCCGAGTATAGGTCCCACCCAATTTTTACGTATCAGCTACCTTTACAAAATTTGAGATTATAATTTGGAAGTAGATTTCATTAATTCATTCTTTCTACTACAGGAAATTGGTTGATATTACCAATTTTACGAATAACCGGAAATTTAGATGTAATTCTAGTTTCAGTCAGACACTGTAATACAAGGTGTATAAAGTAGTTGATGACATTTAGCGGCTGCTTTCTGTCAAAGTTAATGAAACTTTAGATATCTTTACTGTGTCAACATGAGTAATTTGGAGTTTAACGTTGCACAATGAGGACGAAATATTTTTGTCTTATAATCAAACCTTTAGTAATTTCAACTAATTTTAAAGCTTAAATGGTTTATACCAAAATTGTTCGTTGGTATTTACTTGGTTGAAACGTGTTCTTCGAAAGAGCCCGTAATGTAAATCTTCTACGTTGGCATTTGAAATTAGACATTGGTCAAGTTTCACAAATGTTCACCGAAATGAAATTAAGAACATTATTATTATTATTATTATTATTATTATTATTATTATTATTATTATTATTATTAAGAAACATGTTTTTTTTTGCACCAGAAAATGCAAAAAGATGGGGTACCATGGATTCAGTAAAAAATGGAATTGTGGTCATTGCCTGAGAGAAATCTATGCAAGATAAGAGAAGTACTTCGGAGTATGTTTTTTATTTTTGCAATTTATATATCTTAGGGGTGTCAGGACATATTTGTTTACTCCTTTTACTATCAGTCCCAAAGCCCCAATAACAACAGGTAATGTTGTCTTGAGATGCCATTTTACTGATTTCTGGCTCAACGCCCTTGTATTCGTAAACGTTTTTCAAATATGTGTTTTTGTCGGTTGGGGCTGCAACATTTATTAGAAAACGTGTTTCCAACATGATTTTTCACAATTATGTCTGGTAGATTTGCCTATCAGTCTGAACGCTGAAATTCCATATGATGGTAACGTCTTCATTCTGTGCAAGTTCTTTTTACGATGGAGGTTTGAATTCGCGGCTTAATGATCAATGTATTTACTGAGCAGCCCTATTATATCGTTACAAGTTGACAACAGTCGGCCACACCCAGATATTACGTGGTAAAATATCTTCGGATGTTTTCCACGGATGGGTTGCTGTTAAGTTCCAGGACTTTATATTGGTAGTTCCTGGTTGGGAGGCACTAATCTAGAGCAACAATTATGGGTCCTCTAGTTTCTGATGCGTAAGAGTTTGATCTCCATCAGGATCGCTTTCACGTTATTATTATTATTATTATTATTATTATTATTATTATTATTACTACTACTACTACTACTACATGGTAATTTCAAAGATAGACGGTGAATTAGACTTATTGTATATGCCATTAAAAATATAATATACCGTTTATAACAAAGATCACTGAAGTGTCACACCAGGAAAATATATTCAGTTCCAAGATTTTCTTTCTAAAATGTTTTTTCTCGTTCATTCCTTAAGGCTCATTCAATTGGTAATGTCTTTTCCAGTCTTGTTGAATATCTTTTACTCTTTTTCAATTTCGGACTTTCCTCCACCATCCCATCTAATCTGCCAAAAAAATCAAACCAAACCAAAACAAACCAAATAAAAAACAACAGCAAAAAACAAAAAAACAAAACAAAAAACAAGTAAAATATAAAGAATTAATAATGAATGCCAGTCAATCCTTCTGCCACGATTTTTGGTCAAAGAATTGACTTCTTGCATTTTGGTAGATGAGTGACTGGAACTCAGTAAATTACATTTACCATCAAATTTCATTGCTGCTTGTCACGATAATGACATACTTTCGACGCAACAACTGAAAATAAAAATGAAGAGACGATTACAACTATATTGTAAATATAAACATTGAATTTTCTGAACTTGAATTCATCGGATAAGAAAACTTTTTTGCTTCTAAGGTTAATTTGGATAACACACTTAATGTCTTCTGAAGTGACAATTTTGAATCTCAATGCGGAGCCGCTGAAGTGAATCAGTTTTCTTTTTAAAGCTTGAATATTTACTCAGCTGTAGGAACTCGTTACGAACCTTTCGTTAATTTACATTTGCTGCGAGAAGCATTAACAGTGTGTGTGTGTGTGTGTGTGTGTGTGTGTGTGTGTGTGTGTGTGTGTGTGTGTTGCGTGTCCATGTTCTTTTTTATCTTTATAAGCTAAGGGTATCTTAATTTTTATAAGTAATATAATATTTCGCTAATTGAATTGTTTAAATGCTGATCTCTATTGTGGAGATACCGATATTTTTGCAAAGATCCGGGTAAAAATTAATTACAGTGTTTAAAATGTGACCGAATTGAGAGACTCGTATGAGGGGAAAGGATGAGGAAGAGGCAATAAATTCTCTTTACCAGGTTTCGTAACCAAATGATTGGTGATTATAGTACTGAGGTCATTAACGTCCACTGGATTTTAAATATAACCCTATTAAAATACACTCAATATTAAACAGACACAAAGATTACAGGAGCTACCGAAAATCTGTTGTAGTTTTCAAAAGCTTTGTACCTCCACACGTCAAATAAGTATAAAACATAAAATATAAAAATGTATACAAAGGATCTTTATTCACACTGCTTACATCGTTCGCATTATTGTCTTTATCTTTGTCATATTCACGACGTTTCGGTCGTTTCACGCCCCGGCTTTCTTCAAGGACATGACCTAGTGAATAAAAGTAGAGGTGAACAAAAACTTGGAGAGTTGACTTACTAAAGTTAGTGAAACTGAGATATCCAGGAAAGGCATGGCATATAGAACTAGAACAATCTATTCTATAGCTATTCCAAGGGTTCGGTTCGAAATTCCAATGTATATTACCTGAAGAAAGCCGGAACGTACAACGGCCGAAACGTCGGCAATAAGACAATAAAGAACAATGTAAATAGTTACAATAAGTCATCTCAGAAATATTGACAGACAAAGAATCTTTGTCGTATCTTTATATATATATATATATATATATATATATATATATATATATATATATATATATATATATCCCTCTATAGTCTACATATGTTAATTCTATAAAATAAATAGTTTATTGAAACCATCACGTAATATTTCTTTTTATCAATATTAGGTTTTCACAGCCCAGTGTTTCTCAACCTTTTTAAGCAACGGCACACCAAGAAGCAAATGAAAATATCACGGCACACTTAGCAAAATTTTTAAAGGGTACACATTTAAATATTATGAAATAAAACCATAGATTTAAAAGAAAATCCACACACAAATATGAACTTACTTTATTTCAATATTTCTATTCAACTATTTGTGTAGCTTATTTATTGTGAAACGTGTCTGGTGTTGTTTTGCGATTTCCTCAATGTTTGGTCTAATGTGCGATAAGTAGACTCTCATTTCTTAAGTTGAATATACAGAGTGGTCTGAAAGACTTCTTACTCCTACCAAAAAAATAAGGGGAACAATAGAAGAAAAAGAAATACAGTAATGCAAAGCACATGTACTGGATTCAGATTATTCACTTTCATTGGCGCTGTTACATTTTGGATAAACACCATTATTTGGGGGGGGGGCATTCCCCCTCTTCACGGGGGGCATTTCTCCCCTTCATGGGGGCATTTCCCTCTTCATTTTTTTTGGGGGGGGCATTCCCCTCTTCATTGGGGGCATTTCCCTCTTCATCTTTTGGTGGGGACATTTCCCTCTTCATTTTCGTACTATTACATTGATTAGCGTACCTTCTGTTTATTTTCTTTGGAGATCAACTGACATCATGACTATTCAGTCCATCACTCTACTCAGTCTTCCAGTGGATTTTACAAATGCTGTCGTTTTGTGACACTATACAATTCTCTTTACTTTAAAAGAATGCAACAAATGTCACATCTGTCTATGCCTACTAGCACTCTCTACTGGCTGTCTAAACTTCAAGGCTGACCCGATAGCCTTTGGAGGCCGCTATCCTGGACGCAGGTCAATCCGGGGAATGTTATTTTTGGTTGAAAGTCCACCTCAGGGTACATCGTGTTATCTTGAACCTGAAGAAGTCGGCGCTCTTGTCGTTAGTAGTGTTAGGAGCAATTTTCTGGGTTGGAGCAGAACAAAAAATAACAAAGCAAAAAGATTGAAGTATATTTTGTAAGAGACATCAAATGCTTATTCGTCGTTTGCGCAAACTACCAATTTAAATACCCGTTTCTTCTTGGTCTGCCTTGTTACTGATGTGGATTCTAGTTTTATTACTTGTGTTGTATCACTAGAGAAAGGGTGTGAAAACTTGTCTGTGTGTTCGCTGTAATCTCCTGATGGAGCAATCGACGGTGAGGTTTTTCTCTTGTTTCAACTCAAATTGGCTGCTACTTTTATGGATTTCGCTATCCTGACTTGACAAAATAATGAATCAGTAAAATCAACTCATAAATCTCATTATTTGCAAAACTTTCTTTTTTCGAAGTTCTTTTCAAAAACACATTGTCTCCGAGATCTTTTCTTCTTCCTGGCCTAAATTTTTCGTTTGAAAACACTCTCGAGAATATTTTTCTTGAAGAAGAAGTGCTCTTAAAAATCAACGCAATTTCAGGAGGTTGGTAGAGTAAGAAAACAACTTTTAACCAGGGAATGTTTTCTTCTGGAATCAATCACCTGTCAAGGCCCACACATGCCCCCTGTCAAGGCTCTATACCTACCCCCTGCGGCGGGTAGGTGTTGGGATTTCTCTGTTATACTCAATCTTACTGGATTTCCTCAAGTTAAATTAAAGTTTAATCCACCAAGAGATTCAATTTCAGCTTCACTTAACAAAACGAATTAATCTTTTTAATTAGTTCTTTTCTTCATCTTGCCGCGTTACATTACAATCTCTCTTCATTCCACCAAGTTAGACACAGTGATATGTAACCAACAACAACCGACCGCCGTCAAGCCTCTCTGGAGATATACTTCCTTTTACGAGTAGGATAAACACCCGTCTCGTTAGATTTTGTATGATTTCAATTCTTTCTCAGATTTCCACTTTTTTGCGACCTTTTTTCAAGGCTCTTCGAATTTGTTCCGAATGCGCGCCTATAATGATAGGAACATCGTTACTTTCATGTTTTTCAGTTCCTTCGCGAGTTTCAGATGTTTTCTAGTCTTTTATTCCTTTTAAAATCTTACTTTGTCTGCCCGAAGAGGAAAACCTACAGCTAACACATTTTTTCTTGTTTATCATTAGATCTATTCTCTTTGTTTCGACTGAATCAGTCATTTAAATTTAATTCTAATTTTCTCTAACTCGTTATAAATAAGTAGATAATAGCACTTGAAGTCAACAAAATAAGTTTTTAGCATGTTAAAACATTAAGCTTACAGATTATGGATTTTTATACTTATTAATGGTTTGTATTTTTGTAGTATACATAGATCCTCGGTATCTATCGAGAAGGTATAGATACCATCAAAAGGTTTTTGCAACAAAACGATAGCGAACAAAAACAAATATACGGCATATTAGAATTTTATGAAATATTCCTTCCATAAAATAAGGATTAAATAATAAAAGAGCCTGGCTGTGGAAAAAAATACACCTTTTGTGAACAAGAGAACCCTAGTTCAAAAATCTATGTTTTTAAACAAGGGAGAGTTCCACGTACTGACTGACTACATAGGATGGCTTCCCGTTACGGTTGTGACTACGTATAGGCAAAAAGAAAGGAGAAGAGTGTTTCTTTTTGAAAGCATGAGTTTTTTCAAGGCGTCAGTCAACTGCTAATATGTATTTCTTCTACCGCCAATCCTATTGTTCACTGCACATATATTAATGATATATCACATGGACTGATTTTTGCAATGATCTATTTTATTTAAAGATTCTTACTTATCACATACACATTGCTAACAGCGAGGCAAGTATAACATACTTTTTTTCTCTTTTTCTTTTCAGGTGTTTCATATGAAACACGATAATCTCAATCGTCTTGTCGGAGTATGTCCAACCAGTCCTACTGTATGCATTGTCAGTATTAACTGTAGATATGGAAGTCTACGTGATACACTTATCATGCCGGATCGTTCCTATGACTGGGGATTCAAAACACAATTCGCTCTTGATATTGCAAAGGTAAGTTTCCTTTAGAGGAAAAGGAATAAATATTGCATATCGTTTACAAATCTGATAACTAACCCTTCTCATAATGTTGGTCAGTCTATTTTATGAAGTTAGCATTCGAGCTCAGGTAACAATATGCAGATGGTGAATTATGCATAAAAGCTGACAATCTATTTACAACAAAAATATACTGATTAGTTCATTTGAGACTTTCAATCCTGTTCCCAATACTTTTTGCAGGATTCATAATTTTTACTAAGGCTGGCAGATGATGTATTACAGTTGACAAGTCACATCAGATCACAAATGGAATATTGCTGCTATATCTGGACTGGAACTGACCAATACTCTCCCCCTCCGAATTCAGAAGCGTTTACGTGAAATTGAGTGATTAAATAATTTCCATCATGCTACTCCGTCTCCAAAAGCAAAATACAGCAAGCCACTCGCAATTGTTTAGCTATTTTCATTAAAATCTTCTGCAAGCTAAATGGTTTAGTTACTCCAGAACGTTACAGCTAGCACACACCATGACAAGTTCACAGGGTCGAATCCTCCTCATTCCCTTTATATCATCCCAAGAACCGCTATTTTGTGGAATAGTCTCCCGAGAGGATGCTTCCTCGATCGCTACTATCTTAATCTCTTCAAACCGTTTTATTTAATCAGTATCATCCCAAGCAAGGCAGTAATACTTCTAAGAGACAAAGGGTTACAGGGTGTGGAAGAATTAAGAACAAAAACATTAATAATGAGCGGGAAAAGAAAAGAGTAATCAGGAGGACAGTATATAACGAATTTTAAATTTTTGCAGATTAAAGTTGGCTGGAAAGCATGGAGACAAAAATGAGTTCCACAAGCTAGAACTGCGAGAAACTAAACTGTTAGCATAGAATTTGAAGTTACATCTAGCCAGTTCAACTCTAAATTGATGAAATCTCGACGATTCAATATAGTCTTTCCACTTCATAAGGCTCAACGAGTCTCTTTCCTGGAGGTTGGCATCGGCCATATTGATGGAAGGCAGAGAGGGGTCTCTCGGATGATTATTGGCGAGAAGTTTACTTTTGCAGGCGTTAAAATTTAAAAAAATAATTAACAATCCATCTATCTTGCATTTATTACCCACTCTTATGTCTGTAAAACAACCTTATTCAGCAACCTACCTTGAGGGACTCTTGGGCACTGTATTGGGTGAACAAGAATGTAAAAGTTACATTATACATATTACTTTTTATATCTTCTTTAACTAACAGATTAATTACCTTTTAATTGAAATTTGAATTTTGAAGGACCTCTCTACAGTATTAATTAGCTTTTGATTGATTTCGGCCAATCAAAAAAGTCTTGAAATGGCATTGTTCCTTTATTTTAAAACTGAATGTGTTAGTTAACATAAACGCGAACTACAGACAATTCCATTATAATTTCAATCCTAAAGTACGGGTAAAATTCCGTAAATCAGAGAAAAATTGTCTTAAAATATAACCGACCCATTTTTTGTATTTTATTTAACAAACCATGTCTGTGAATTTAGATGAAATTTGTGTAGAAAAGCCACAACTATTTGACTAAAAAGTAAACTACGCAGTGTAATGGCGTGTTAGTCTACTTCAAAGTGCTCTTGTTTGTACCTCGAACTCTTATTCTAGCAGACTTTTCATTCTTAAAAGCTTGCAAAGTCTTGTTTCGTGATTGGCATTAGTTACCTTATCGCGTTCACCTTAATCTTGTCCACGGTCTGAAATCTGAAAGCTAAAGCTCGCAAGGAGTTCATTTTGAGCAATGGGTGGGCTGACAGATCTGCGTGAAGCGGTAGTTTGATAAAAACAAAGCCTGTACGCGTTGTGAAGAATAGACAATGGAGTGACTCAGAATGCTTGAATACTTTCTGGTCAGTATGTACAATGCCCAAATTTTCATGTAATGAATTTCTTTTGATTGCAGTTCGAACGTGTTCAATCGTTTCGGCAGTTCATCTTGTCGGATGACTTCCAGATCGTTGATCGCTTTCAATGGATTCCGAGTCGAGTTCGGAGCAAGAGAACTCGATTTCTATCTGGGCTTCCCTCGCTGAATCATCCCCCAAAAGACTTAATTATTCGAATTCACACGCGAACTCGATGCATATTCGCTGATTGGCTGTCGGTCATTGTAAATGTGATGGTCACAACGTACACAAGCAGCACACTGAATAGAGTTTCAACTAAGTGCCCCCGCGGGAAGGTTGTTCTAGGGGCACACAATAAAATCCCTTCTAATTGTTTACCAAGTTATATCAAAACCACGCAACATTTTCTTGAGCTATTCAAAACGGCTTGGGTACTTGTGTGTGCGTGCGTGTATGCGTGTGTGTGTGTGTGTGTGTGTGTGTGTGTGTGTGCGTGTGTATGTGTTTGTGTGTTATGACACTACAGATTAACAAGTCATATCTGATTTTGACGACGATTCGTATTTCCAAGTGAAAATGCTTAAACTGTTCAACATTTTGGTATCGTTATTTGATCAGTTATAAAAAAAGGCGCATATTATTGGAACAAGACTTCTTTTCGAAGACAACATCCGACTTCTTGTTTTGCCACGCTATCTGCTTTTGGCCGAAAGTGGCGACTTTGTGTTTGGTTTGATCCAGAAAGCAGATGTGATATTCATCCATTTACGGTCGACTGAAGATGTAGACACGTCTGGAGAGTCTGTGCTAAGAATTTTAGAATGCACCACCACCACCACCAACAAAAAAAATATCTGCAGAAAGCCGGACAAGCAACTATTCAATGGTTGAATTGTTAATGTTTTTTTATATAGCAGAAAAGAATAGTACAGAAAAGAAACGGGTTACAGAAAAGAAAGTAATTGACGTAAAAACTCATACACTGGATTCCAGACAGAGAGATAGAGAGAGTGGGTTGTGATTAGCTTGTTGTGAAATCGTCTCAGAACAATATACGACTCTTGCGATGGGGAGATATTTCTGTGCGCGGCTTAATGTTTATAGTTGTGTTCCTCCTCGGCAGTAGTAACAGTAGTAGTAATCTTCGTGGTAGCCGAAGCAGCGGTACTTATATCAACAGTACATGTTAGCGGCGGTTTTGTTCCAATCTCTGACGTCACTTTCGTACTTCTTCGAGCCTTCAATTCAACTCTGCTCACTTTCAATCTCCGATATCTCTCCACCCGACTCGACTGCACTCGACGACAGGCGAGCCAAACGCAACTCTTTGATTATTGTAGCTTGTTCGACGTTTCCGTTTCCAGTGGTAGTAATAATAGTAGCAGTAGTAGTCTTAGATGTTGGAGGAGTAATTCGCTTCTTCGTACTTCTTCGAGCCTTCAATTCAACTCTGCTCACTTTTAATCTCCGATATCTCTCCATCCAGCTCGACGACAGACGAGCCAAAAGCAACCTCTCCGCCTCTCCCGTCTGCCTCTTCTTCAGCATAACTACGCGTTTATATAGATAAATCTGGTTGGTCATAATCGACCCTTCGCCCTCACACGATTAACACGGGTGCTGCTGTCAACCCAAAATAACGTGAATTCTAAAGGTCCTCCTTGCTCACTCTAGCTCTATTTCAATTTTTAGCCGACAAAAATTATTTCGATCATTTTTCATTGTCTTTTCTAATGACCCAATTTAAAAGGCCTAGATCAGATTTCCCATCAGTAAACAAAAATGCTCTGATCTAATTTCGCTACTCAGATCCACTCCAATTTCATTAAAAAAATATATATAATGTGTGTGTGTTTGTGTGTGTGCTTCCCCGACTCTCTTCTCTGTCACAATACTAAAACTAATCTTTTATGTAAATATGTTTGTTTCCGACATACAACTTAAAAAAAAAACAATTGAGGAGAATATTATACCTTAAACCCCTGCCGAGTGTAGTGCCAAATTTCATTAAAATTAGAAAAGGGGTTCTTGAGCTAGGTCTGTTTTTCTGTTTCTAATAGGAAATTCAGTATTTGTTTTCGATAAACAAATTTATAAGTTATATCACTCCGCGTATATAAGAAACACTTGCATATTATATTCCAACTATTGTGTGTGTGTGTGAAAAATAAACATTCATAATTCATTATAACAACATTAAATAAATTTAAATATACATATTTAGGCAATTCTCTACATTAGAACTGTTTTATAAAGAAATATTTCGGATGTTTGGTAACTACTTGAGAGGTGAAGAGGCTATGCAGCTTATTATCAGTGTTATTTATTGTAAAACATAATCTGTATGACTGGAAAATTGTCACATGGTAAATGAATACTGTTTTACCGCCGTTACATAATTTAAAATTAATGTGAAGAAGAAACAAGTATGTAAAACAAAATATAATTATTATTTTGAAAGAAATACCTACAAAAAATGAAACTAAGTGCACAGAAAAGGGGACCATCCAGACTTTGTTGTTTCAATAAATATGACCCCCTAAACACGCAATTTCTGTTTTTTAATGACCTTCACCTTTGAAAAATATATGGTAAATATTAAAATTTAGATAAATTGTCACCCGGAGCTACTATCTCTTGAATGGAAAGGCCCTTAGTGTGATATCAGTTTGCAATTCCATTCTTAAAAATAAAAAGAAGTAAGCTTTTCTTATTAACTTACTATTGCGTTTGATCTAAGTAATATTGCATAATGTAAGTAATAATTATTCTAATAAGTTTTATTGCAAATACAAATTAAAATATGTATAATTAATAATAAAATTGATAATATTGTTACCTCATCATTTTGAATCATGAACTGCTTTTAAAAGGAACCCAACGGGTTTTGGGGTGGTTTAGTCTTTACTTAAATATTTGGTATGGTGTGAATTGTTCGAAAAAAAAAACATCAATTTCACTACTTTATATTTAAAAATAGCTATCTCCAAAAATAGATTATAATAAGCAAAATACGTTACTGTATTTCAAACCGTATTTACATTGTCGCTTAGTGGAATTTCTTTCTGATCATTCTTTGTAAATAAAGAGATCGTTATGAGTGAAAATCCTAGATCAATGGCTTTTGAAATATTCAGACCCACTCGTCTTGCACCACTGATTATACCGCCTTCAAAGTCACTGTAAAGTAAGCTTTTTTCCCATTAATAATCCATGAAATGTAATTTATCAGGTCATCGGTACCATGTTTGAATGCTATTAAATTCCCAAGCCTGATTAGAAATTTACATAAAAAATTGTTCATGTGTACTTAAATGTCCAGTAAGCGTGCATAAAATCTTATTTGCATTGAAGAAAGTCTGATGCCAATGTCGATCAAATAGCATTTTTGTATTAAATGATCTTGATTAACTTGTTCAAAGAAATGTCATGCATTTAGGTGAATGCATATTGGAATAACTTCATAATTTATATCCAGGCCTTTGAGATGAAACTTCTTTAAAAAAACGAACTAATCTATCCTAAACAGGAACCAGCAATTAACGAGATTGTCGAACAGGCCATTACTACTAAGTGACAAGTTCGTTCCTCATTCATAAATATGCTTACCTCGTTGTAGTGTAAGGCTTAACAAGTGTTGTAGATCAAAATACTGAATAGTGATTTCGATCTTTACTTGCTACTCCATATTTGCAGTCTTTTGCCAACTATAAGCTACGCTTCATATTTTTTAAAATTTTAATCAGACCACCAATTATATCATTTTCTTCTTTGTTTCAACAGAAAATAATGCGTTGTAAATCTTAAAAACACAATTAATATTTAGTTAACTACAGAAATTACGATTGGTTTGTCATTATCAAATCTTATTTAATGTAAAAATTTTAAAGTTATGAGAACCTAATATATAAAATATTACTAAATACATTTCGTCTTTGCCCAATTCTTTGAAGAATGAAAATGAGTCGATGTAAACTTTTAAATCTTTAACGCGTTGTCTTTTTTTAGTTTTACTGAATTGATTCGCAAGACACTTTCCTGAGTTCTGTGTTTGTCTTTCACCTTTTTTTTATTTAACAGGGGATGCAGTATTTGCACGATTCAGAAAAAATTATACATGGTCGTCTATCGTCGCTCAATGTTTTAGTCGACAGTGTGATGCAATGCAAAATTGAAGATTATGGGATGAACAAACTCCGGAAACAGCTTCGAAAAAAGAATTCAGTGAAAGATGATCATGAAAGTAAAGCATGCATTTTTTTTAACTATTCATTGGTTTAGATTTACTGGTTGATATATTTTTAATAATGTTTGGTCTTGTCTGGACTAAATTCCTTGAACCAAAGTCATTTAATTTTGGCCATTGAATCTAAGTTTCGCGCAATCTGTATAAAAAACTAAATGCCAATGTGCAAATAAACTGGAGAATACATACAAAAAAAGCTGGGGGAAATTGCAAGGAAGTGATGCTTAATGTTGACGTGGAAACTGAGCTGGCAGTAGTAGACATTGAACTTATTAACAATGTTTGGATAGGCTGAGAATCCAGTTAAGTACATTGTTTTACTAATAGGCTATTTAATTGCATTCGTTTGATTTAGGATCAGTGATAAGTACGCATGTTTAAAACGTAAAGAAAATTTGTTTAGTCGTTGTTTTAAGCAAACACCTGACTTTAAATGACGGCTTCTTACTGGGACGCCCAAATAGTAGAAGATTGTGCGTTATTTTATCTCTATGTCAGGTGTTTCGTGTTTTATAACCAGCGACGGAAAGTCTTCAAATAACAGATAAATAAATGAAAACGTTTGAGAAAAAGTTCCAACAAACTGGACATTTAGGATTTCCGGTTGAAGGCCTTTATTAACGGTCACAGATGGAACTGGAGAAAGTTCTGGACTGCTCTTCGCAGGTCTGGAGGTCGTTACCGGGTTACGAGAGTTCAGATGCTTTCCGTTAGAATTACCAGGCGCGGGTCATAATGAAGAGATTGACAGAGAGTTAGTAAGGGAAAGAGATTTCACTGGTTGAGGAGATAAGCTGATCTATTAGTCTGAGATGTTAGAAGTGGCAGTCACCTATCTACCAACTCAGACCGACCAAGTGAATATCTGAAATAAACACTTGAATATGTTGGAAACTGGGTCCGAGCCTTCATTTCATGCTGTGGTATTTATTTTTACCTTGTGAGCGTAAAGTGTCCTTTTCCCAGTTTTTGTTACACACCCACGCGAACGAAAATAGAGATGCAATGTCGGGTTTCAGTTGTCTGGTCGGTGAAAAGTTGAGGGAGGACACCGTTGAAATATATTGCAAATGTGTGTTCCTCGTTGGGTTTTCCACAATTACGGCTTTCTGCCAGAGGCAAGCTTGACAAATGACCTTCACGTAGTTGAAAAATAACGTTAAGAATTAATTATGTTATAGTCAGTATTTAGCATTAGAAAATACGTAACTACTTCTGTAAAAATAGATCATCTCCCTTTATAAGTTTTAATGAAGAAGCAAATAGTCAAGATCCGATGGGAAATATATGAACAACCAATGAAAAGGTCAACGAAAGAAACTGAAAGATTTTAATTCATTAGAAAATAATAATTAATGTGAAATTAATAAATTCTAAACAACACAGCATCTGTCTATATTTCTGAGACAAGATATTGTAACTATTTACATAGTTCTGACTGTTGTCCTCATCTTTATTACCATATTAATGACGTTTCGGCCGTTGTACGCCCCAGCCTTCTTCAGGTGATATATGTTGGAATTTTGACCCGGGTAGATTGTTCGAATTGCACGTGACATGCCTTTCCTGGATATTTCAGTTTCAGTTAATTCTCTTTAGTAACACAATTCTCCAAGTTTTTGTTTCCTTTGCTGTGGTAACGAGCTACAAATATTGAAGGGGTGATTCAAGACTACTGGCAACTGACAAAGATGATAATCACTCAAGAAATGGCAACATTGCATCAAATCATATACCAAATCCAGGACTGGTACCGTTCAATTTATTATTCCACAAAATTCAAGGCCTGAAACTCCAGCAATTATATGTTACCCACATTCTTACTGTTTTTGAAAACAATTAACTTTTTTAAGTGACTGCTATTTTTTCTAAAAATGCCTAGAATATCTGCCAATAGATTATTGTCAACTGAGTGATTAAGAAATCTAAAATTGGTGAAGTTGGTGACTTGTGTTCTTTGGAATGGTTAGCGTAACATCAGCTAAATGCAACTGATTCGAACTTTATAAAATAGTAAATAAAGATTTCATTATAGCTGATTCACGTTTTTATGATTTAGTAAATTTTTATAAATTTATGAATAAAAATATGGTTTTCTTATTTTATTATAAATTGGTAAATAATAAACATTGCACAGTATTAGTTCGCATATTTTTATAACGTAAATATAACATTTTTCTTGTAAATAAACAATCTAATAAATAGTTGTTGTAATTTTTTGTTGTAAATTCTGAAGAACAAAGAATGTATAAATTCACTTTCATTACCGATGGAGTGAAGGGGGTTTACAGTAATAGCGGTGTTGAGGGAAAAACATCATTTTGACACTTTTTTTGCGGACACGAATGTTAAAGTTTGCTTAAAGTTTAATAATACGTTTTTTATTGATAAAAAAATTATTTGATTACATCTTGGAAAACAGCAACTTTTGCTATGAAGTCAATTTAAGTTAAAGATAAAGGAAAAAAACCTACTAAAGTCATTACCTCAAGGCAATTTGACAAGGATTTTTTATAATTAATACGGAAGCTCCACTTCCCAAAATATGACTTAAACATTAGATTTTTCTTTGAAAGGGTTGGATAAGGCCGAGAGCTTTTCAGCAACTGCACGTAATTTGCAGTAGCTTATAAAATAAACGAATACATTAATAAATAGCAGAAAAACATACAAATATAGATTTTTTTAAATAGATATTTTTTTGGATTTTCTTTATATGTTGTTAAATGACATCATGATAAACGTATCTTAATTATATTAACAGTTTAATATTTTCTCACCTCAATTTTGAGTTTTTTTTTACGCTGACATCTTAATTTTTATCGACAAGCGGAACTGACTTTTACAACTGAATAATCAAAAACTTGTTTTTATAAGCAAAGATTAAATTGTGCTTTCGTTTTCTGAAATAAAAATTTTAATTTGTTCTTTGATAAGAGATAAAAATTGATAGGTTGATATTTAAATAAAAATTACGGAGAAAGAAAAATTGTTATCTTGCTTCACATAAACGAGGAACGTCTGTGTTAATTATCCCCATTCTTACAAACATAGCAAAATACAATTGTACCCTCCCTTATTAATTAATCTACATATAAGTAAAAAAACAATTGGGAGTAAAAAAAATAGCACGTACTACACAGAAGATAGTGTAATCTGTGAGGGATGGGGGCGAATTCAGTGATAATTTTACTTCTCTCATAATCATCTTACTGAGATTGGCTCAAAGTATTTTTTGAGAAGATTGTTTTTTAAACACTTTTGTATAGTAAAATTAACATTCCTTCAAGCTACTAATAACTTTTTGCAACCTATATCTTTCGTGATTAGTTTTAAAAGTAAAATTTGGAAACATTTCTTTTTACTATTATGTTTGCTTTTCCAGAAAAACTTTGGATCGCTCCAGAACTTCTCGGACATGCAGCAGATGCAACGCCGACAAAAAAAGCGGACGTCTACTCCTTCGCCATTATTTTACAAGAAATTGCCCAAAGGAAAAAACCGTTTGAAGAGTGCAACATGGAAATCAACAGTACGATTTAGAAATTATTTAAATTTATCATTACATTTTGTAATATGGTGAGAATTAGTTCTGTAGCCATGTCGCGTGACGTAAGTACATGTTTAACTGTACAGAGTTAGACTATAAACATGAATCACTAAATAAGTGGAATTAGTAATGCGATCTTCAGTCACCATGTAGTGTTGATTCCTATATCCACACTGTCTACATCTATAAACGTTATATCTCTGATGGTGAGTATTGTTTCGCTTTAAATATTGCAAATTTTAAACAATATCATTTTTTATTTTATATTTTTAGGTATTTTGAAGGAGGTGTGTAAGCAGCAGAAGCCACCTTTTCGACCACAGGTCGACCCAGAAAACATTCCTAAATTCTATTATGATCTCATGCTTAAATGTTGGGAACAAGATCCTGACAAAAGACCTAGTTTCGCCCAGGCTATGGTCGCTATCAGAAATTCTCCAAAGGAACTCCAGTACGTTTCTTTATCACTTCCTTCTATTTCTGATGGACATTTATTAATCGGGTGATGCTAGAACTGAATCCAGAGTTGAAAAAATTATGGGGAGCCAGAAAATATTAAAAAAGAAAAAAAAGGAAAGGCGAATTAGATTTTTATGTTACAAATGTCAATATGTTTACGAGAGGGTAGATATTTATGGGGTCCTTGGTACTTGCCTGCTGGTCTCTCATATTTTCACTGTTGAAGCCTCGTAGCTTCAGAGATAGATGATCATGACGGACGGAGAAGGAAAATTAACTGTCATTGGAGTTAAGTTTGTGCTGAAGCTCCATCATTTATAAAAGGAGCCCTACGAAATATTTACAAAAGTCCAAATTACAATCATTCTACAATGAAAAATGTCATCTGGGGTTCATATTACTCAAATTATTCAAAGAGACAATAATAAATATCGTTTCTAATATAAGCTGGAGGTACAGTTCATGTTTGCTCTAAAACTTAACTCTTTCCATAATACGTTTCTTTAATCGATAGCTTTTGGAGATGACGACGTATTTGAGTCATTTCCGGAAACATTGAAAATGTTCTGACCTCCTAATTCTCAACTATAATTAATTTTTAAAATTTAAAAGAATGTAAATATTTTCTTTTAAATTATTTGCTTAATAATCTAACCTAATCTGTTATTTAAAAATTGGTTGTCGATAATAGGAAAGTACCAAGAATGCCATATTTATGTTGGAGTTTTCAAAACTCTCCATCTTATATTTTTTCTTTTTAACAAGAATATCTATCATTGACACGCATTTCAGATAGAATTGATCAGCAGCGTTATATAAATAAAAATGTCAAACATCTTGCGAAACTTTGGTCTGCGAATATAAATCAGATAAGATTAGTTTGTGGAGAGTTCCAAATTTCGAAATTGAAGACTGGGTTTATGCCTTCCTTTTCATGTTTCAAGTGAAGTTGAAAAAATTGAAAAATCCTTTACTTTTTAACCTCCGAATACATTGGCTTTATCTCATCGTGGCGTGTGTTCTGACTGTAATACCATTCACTTAAAAAAAAACACGAATAAATATAAGAACACGAATAAACTCTTTTCTATCTAGGGCGGTATATACACCTTATCAAACATTTTGAACATTTAAATAATCATATCTACATAGATTTAATATTCATCTAACATTCCCTGAAAAATAAATGAAAATCTTCAATGCATCAATAAAAATAAGTAAAAATGCAAATCATTAGTATTGACATTGTGCATAAAGACTTAGATAAAGACTTCCTAAAATCATCAACATGTTTGATTGGTAATAAATTTTAATTACGTTTTCAATAAATACTCAGAATTTCTAAGACCGGTTTATACTGGAATAAAATAACAGAATTATGAATTTGTTAGGCACATATAGGGTTGCTTGATTTTGTTTAGCGGCCTATCAATCCCTATGGGTTATTTAATGCCGAAACCTAAATATTTTGAACACAATTCTATGGTTTCAACTAAAGATATTTTGAACGCAATTGTATATCTTCAACTATAGATAAAATTTATTGTTGGTAATTCTAAATATGTGCTGTTGGTATTTTTATTTTTATATTTTCATAGTGTTTTGCTTTTGTTCACCTTTTTCGGGAGTTCGCTGTTTGCCCATAGCTAGAACCTTAACAGTAAGGACATATAGGGAGACTGTGTATTGTTTACGCTTCGGGTGCATAAGTAAAGTTAGGAGTTGTAAACTTCGAAAGGTCCCAACGAGAAATGTGCATTTCTTATATATGCTCATTGAACGCTGCTCTGTTGTAATGGCTCCATGTAGCTTAATGGTAATCTGTTTCTCAGATTAAAAAGGGAATACAAATTCGATCTCTGTTGGACACACACACACACACACACACACACACACACACACACACACACACTTTCTTTAATAAGACTTTCAAGGTTGATAAATATTTATGTCAATAGTGTCTACTATGCATATATATTATTATTGAATACTGATCTATATTCTTGAATATTGATCTATATCTGGTTGTCGATTTAATTCAGACGATAGTTTGCTTTTGTATCACGCATCGAGTGAAAAATAAAAATTACCTGTGAACGAATATCCTTTTGATAAGTTGACAAAGAAATACCATGCAAAAGGACAATTTCTTTTAACCGAAGACAATATTTTTTACAGGAAGTAACCATTTCAACCTTACAGTAACGGTATTTTTAAAAGACGAATGTCTACGGAAAACCTGAAAGGATTAAGAATAGTTCTGGTATAATTATTAGCAGAAAAGATACTGACAACTGCAGTTCTATTATTGAAGACAACAGGTTTCGCAAGACAATCACAAGAATTCTCTATTCGGAAAGATTGTCGTTCTAAATTTATCTTCTCCGAGATCTAAATCAATTACAGTTTGTCTTAATACCTTCAGCTCTGAGTGCAGCTGGTGAATGAATTGACAAGAGGAGGGGGACAAGGCTCGGAGACAAGGGGCTAAAAAAGAAAAGTTACTTTCGAAAAATGTTCTGATATTTGGCAATATGACAAAAAGGTACTAGCGAGCGAGCGAGAGAGAGAGAGAGAGAGAGAGAGAGAGAGAGAGAAATTGATTGGAGCCTAAAAAGCGTTTGCTTGAGGAAGACTAAAGAGAGGGAGAGGTGGGTAAGGCAGGAGTAGAGGGAGTGAGAAATGGAAGACATAAAGAGGAAATAAATAAGAAAGTCAAAAAAGTAGGGAGACAGTTAGATGATATTTTATTAAGCTTAGCTAAGTTTGGTACATGGCCATCCATAGTTAGCATCAAACTTATAAGACTAATAACAATAATCCGTGTTGGTTAATAGCAGAGGGCATAGAAAGATAAAGAATACAACGGAAGTATGTCTATGTCACAGGTATGCGAGTGACGGTTAAGAGAGATTTATTAGATATATATTGGTTAAATCACACTAATATTGGGACCTAACCATATTTATAGGATGTTCATTGTCAGTAGTTTTAAATTTTCACATTAACCTACCCTCTTTATTAATTGTTCCAAAAGGAGAATGATGTCACTCCAGGATTTATTTATTTTTGTTAGGAGACGTTTAAGTCTCATAAAAAACAAACAAACCTGGAGTGATATAATTCTTCTTGAGTCAAAACAGCGTTTCATGAGATCGCTTCTGTACGTCAGTGTCAATGAGCCACCGTGTACTTGTGTATGTGAACATTTGTGAAAAAAGGAAAAAGGAAATTCTTTCAGTATCCGTCTATATTTCTGAGATGAGGTATTATGTACACTATTTACATTATTCGGACTATTCGAAGCGTACAACGTCCGAAACATTGTGATAAATATGATAACAAAGATGAGGACAATAGTTCGAATAATGTAAATAGTGAAAATTCTGTCATAGTAAAAAATGAAAAATCTATTAAGACAGTAGCAGCTAAGAACATTGAATAAGCCTAAGGTTACTACGACAAAATACACCTGAGAACACGAATATTGAAAAGCATTAACAACAGACCCTTGAAAATGGCCAATAAATTGGTCGAAAAGCTTGAAACAAGAGCCATTACGTACACCGTAGTTACTTCTTTGGTCCTTCCAAATAGAAAACTGAGAACATTAGAAAATATTATAAGATTCTCCTTGTCAAGAAAGTTTGCTGCCCAAATATATATATATATATATATATATATATATATATATATATATATATATATATATATATATATATATATATATATATATATATATCTTTTGAAGATCGCGAAAGCGTGAAACCCGGGGTTACAAACTACTATCCATGCAACAGCTCTATCACAGATATTGACCACTTTCCACTAAGTACGGCGCATACACACACACGCATATATATATATACATATATATTATATGTGTGTGTGTGTGCGCGCGCGCGTGTGTGTCAAAAAATAACATTCAGTTAACATTGCATTTACTGGATTTGATGGCATTAAAGATAATTTTAGAATACGATAATATTTTGGGTTATTTGAATTATTTCCATAAATACACTGAAAAGAAATTCTACAAATTTGATGTAATCGTAAATCTTGGCAACTACATTTCAGAGTTTTAAGCTGGCGGTGGGAAACAAATATAACAATGTTCTTCAAATGCCTAAATAAGACAATACTTCTTTTTGTTATTGACAGCGAGATAAACCTGGTGGAGAAAATAGCCAATCAGATGGATGATTTAGTGAAGAAAAAGACACGAGAAATTGAAGCGGAAAAGACCAAATCCGATCGCTTACTTAGTGCCATGTTGCCCAGGTATTTATCGATTGTCACTCATCCCCTCCCCTTTTTATTTTATTGTTGCTCTTTATTCATTTTCTATTAGGCTTTCCTTAGACTGATAGCGTGGAGGTGGACAAGCAAATGTTTTAACAAAGGTCCAGTCTGATATGCACGCACACAGGATTTTTAGAATCCCTTGACCTACTTTCCAGCTAGCCTTTGACAACTGCAGAAGGAACTAAAAGTAACCACGAGTCATGTTTAGAGTTATATGTTGCCGTTTGGGGCGATATGGCAATTTATCTCGGCACGCAACTATTAAAAAAATGAACAACTGATTTTATCAAAAAGCTACTAATGATACTATTGCGACTTTGTGAATCCATTCATTGCAAATTAAATATATATTCATTTCTTGTCGAATATATATTCTACGGTTATGTCATAGAAATTGTATGAAGCCTGTGTTTAAACAATAAATTCCTCAGCAATCATGATGGATAGAATGAACACATTTTGGTAATATATATATATATATATATATATATATATATATATATATATATGAAACCGATATTTTGAACAAAGTAGGAAAGAAATTAACTAAAGATTATTCGTATAAAATTACATAACTGTCGGATTTGAAGAAAAATCCAAGTGTGAGAAGACATTATTAAAAAAGTGAATTATTTGAAATAACCATGAGAACTCAAAGCAGGTGCTTTTGTTCATCTCCATACACAAGAGTCACTTCGTGCAATTGAAGAAACGGACTGAAGTCTTAGTGAAACATGCAACCATTAACGAATGCTTGCAACATTATTTAAAGGCTCGCATAACGTTTATTCTAATATCTTTTCTCATTTTCATAAAACTCATTTAATTACAATGCATTTAACAGATGCTAATTCGGCAACCAAATAAAACCCGTACATACTTCATGTATAGGTCGACAGCTAATGAATGGATGGGTTGCGAGTCGCATTAACTAAGACTAGGACAACTAAGGAAGACCAGTACCCTCCCCCGCCTTTGGCTTTGTGCCACATTTTCTGCAAGAACAGAAATAAATATCTGTATAGCGCGACAACTGATTTATTTTTTATTTGCACTATTTAGATTGTCGAACTGTTGTCCTCATCTTTGTTGTCATATTCACAACCTTTCGGCCGTTGTACGTTTAGGTTTTCTTCAGGTGGTTGGAATTTCGAATCGAACCCTTTATTTCGTCCACTGCGGTAGATTGTTCTAGTTCCACGTGCCATGCCTTTTCTGGATATCTCAGTTTCAGTTAATTCCCTTTGGTAACTCAACTTTCCAAGTTTTTGTTCACCACTGCTGTGGCCAGGTATTGAACTCACAGCTCTTTGGGTCAAGTCATTGGATTATTTCAACCAATGCTTTTATCCACTGGACCATGTGTCATTGAAGAAGGCCGGAGCGTACAACGGCCGAAACGTCGTGAATATGACAACAAAGATGAGGACAACAGTCCGAACAATGTAAATAATGTAAATATTAGGTTGGTGCAAAAATAATGTCGTTTTTTGACGTTCTAACATATGTGAGAAAACGACATTATTTTTGCACCAACCTAATAATTACAATAGCTCATATCAGAAATACAGACTGATTTGTTTTTGTTGTGATAAATCTATTTTTTTCCATAAAGCTCGTGTATAATGTGATTCCAACTCCTGAACAATGTCAATCGGCCTACTGTAGTCAAATATTGGAATGCTGGGCATCATCGTGGACACATAGCAAATAAATGGTCTTCATTCTTTTTTATACAAAACTCTCCCAAAATGGTGAGAAATACCACTTACTGATACGAAGATTTAGATACCGTACTTTTGTTTTTGTCTCATTATAGTAGCTCTTTTACTTTGGACCTGCCTTCTACGTAGCCGGAGTTTCTTCACCTTTGTCGCTTACATGATGAGCGAAACCTCATCCACTATGTATGTCACTTAAAATCAACAAATATCTTATATAAATGAAGAATTAATAGATTTTATTTCTTATCTCAAATTTGCATTCATCTTCGTTTAGCAAGTGTTTATATCACTGAAGTATTGTCTTTCCAATGATAACTTTTTTGTCGGGATTACCGGTACATAATGCAGGGTATCCTACGAGTTGAGGTACATACTTCAGGGTATGATAATACAAGTCATTCTGAATAAAAGTGTTCTATACATATGTTTTTTCTTCTTTTTTTTTTTGCTTCATTTTACTAGAAACTGAGGTTGTTTGAAATGTGTGCGTTACCGGAGTGGCTCCTTGCTGCTGGTCACCAGGAAGAGACAGTTGAAATTTCTGGTGGAAATAATATGGAAGAGCGACTTGGAAAATTTGATACTCACAAGACAAATTGAGGGCAAGAGTGATAGTGGTTGACGAGCTTGAAAAAATGGATGGCGGAACAAGGTTTAGAAATAAAGAAAAGACAGAATTCATTTAGAGCTGCGAGGGACAGGAAATTGTGGAGAGCCATGATCGCCTACGTCGTGGGAGGCACTGCACGTAAAGATGAAGGCGGCAGCACTCAAATCGTTATAGAAAGCAGACGATTAAATTTTTTACGCTTTTTAAATGAATAGAATGGTGATTTTCTAAGTGTATCTTATATGAGGCACAAGGCCGAAGATATGGGGCACCCGGTGTGGATTGACCCCCGTAACTGATCTAGCAATACAAGCTTGCTAACGATTACACCACGCCAAAGTGCCCAAAATGAAGAGAATGTACACGTAACAACAATACTGTAGTAGTTAAATACATT
>OZ038508.1:77405338-77485338 GCA_964036315.1 Acanthosepion esculentum | reverse complement strand
TATGCTTCCTTCATGAAATCTAACAAAACTACCTGAAATATTTTATTAGTTTTTATTTAACGAACACATTTTCGACTTCAGACAGCCTCGAACTCCAAACCGACATTTCCTTCTTTTCTCCGACAACTATTATAGAAGCCGTCGTAGCTGACGTATATTATGGAAGGCGTACGCATGCGCAGACAATTATTTTGACGTATTTTCTATGCAAATCTCAAAACTGAACGCAAGTTTTCGTTACGTATTCTAACAAAATCATTTCGTGCTTAATGCACCGACTAAAGTAATCGTTTTGTTTTTGTTAAGATCTGTCTTCTCTTTACTTCCTTACAAGACAACATTACTGAGATTTGTAACCCAGTACTGAATACAAACAAAACGTCTTATGTCAATTCAGTGTTCATTGATTGCGGACAAGTGACGCTAGAATGATATTAAAGCTTAATATATAAAGTGTCGCGGTATGTGAATGCCGCCAGCAGTTAATCTCTTTATTTCTTACAACCTCTTCGAATTGCTCTTCGTCATTTTAACAAAGAAAGCAATCACATTTGGCCCCACCAACTACCGTCAGAGCTCAGAAATCCATCAAGTAATCTTTCCTTCAACAACATCTTTTTATTTAGTTAAGAAACAGTGACAACGGCAGCAAAGAATTAGAAGCGACATGCAGGCCCTAAATGCGTCTTCACAGAGGACACAGGCCGAGGGCAGTAAGTACAGGCATAATAGAAGAACCTTCGACTAGTTGTGTCAACAAGTGTAGAAATCCAGCCAAGAAGAATAACAAGTATAGTGCAATAAAAAGAGAACAAAAGAAATTGCAGAATTAACGACAAACAGCAGCAACATCAATAAAGATACGGACAAAATAATTTATGAAAAAGAGGCATTAACATCACGATAACAACAGTAATCATAAGTAATAAAACTAGCAAGATCAGCAATAATATTGATGACTAACAATATTTTCTCTCAAAGGTTTCAACGTTCAGGAAACCAAGATATAAAATCTACCTTTTTTTTCCCCCTCACGATCATTTTCTATGGTTAACTCCTTCACTCAACTCATTCTAGCGTCACATACCAAGGAATCCTGTTCCTCAATTCCATCCCCAAAATAAAAAAAAATAAGATGAAGGTGCCACCCAGATGTATTTCAGAAGAGTTAAATTCTAAATGCAAAAGGCACTAGAAAAATGTCCGCTCCCAACATTTTCTCGCCATCAGAATAAACAGAAGAAAAATATCAAATTCAATGAAGAAAAGAACTGCTACATAATGTCAGACATATTTCAAAATTTATTGCCGAGGATAAAACTACTTAGACAAGCTTTTCAATTGGTAGTATTGTATCGCGAATCAATTTTCTTCTCCTGAGGATATCAATGCTATTGATAATGGTCAAGTATTCTTCAGGAAGACGGTAAATGAAGAGAAGTGAAATGGAAACTTCCGATAGTTGCCTTCTTTTAAGAGTCAGTTCCTGAAAACGCCTTGGCCAAAGCTTCTGGCTGATAATGAAAGTTGTCAATGTAGCACTACCATTTCACTGCTATTGTTCCTATACAACGGTGAAAGAGGAGGTATTTGTGTAGTCATCGGGATTCAAACAGATGAAAGGACAAAGTTTGTTTATAGTTTAGGCAAAGAATGATGCCGTGACGACTACTTTTTAATTTACGTTCCATTTCATTTTAGTCAGTCTCAAAATTCTATAATTAAAGTTTGCTAAAAAGTAAAATCTCATTTGAAAATATTTATCGGCTAAAACTGCATTTTGAAACAAAGATGAATTGATTTTCAAATGAGTATCAAAGCGTCTCCACCAATTTGTACTAATATTTTCATGTGCTGTACTGATTATTATATACAAGATCGGTATTCTTTTACGCTTTACTCTCTCTCTCTTTCTAATGACGTGTATGACATCAAATATCGATTGCATGCCACATATGATTTTTTTGTTTTAAATCGACTATAGAGTATATAATATAAAAGATGGGATCATTTCTGTTAATTCACTACAAAATAAAAAGAATTTATATTTACTAAAATTCACACCAAATTCTTCCAGAGTGAGGCACTTCCATTGCACTCCGGTTGGACTGACCTGTGCGATCGCCGCAAATGTGAGCGACTCGGGTGCGTTATTTGTACGTGTGGGGTCTTACATTCGCGTTCACCCTGATAAACAAGCCAAAAACAGATTTTTTTCTTTTTAAATTGTAAAAATTCTTTGTAAATACCTCGAATATCATCCGTAGTTAGGAAATCTGAATAACTCCCTGATTTTTCGTAATTTTTCATTCTGAGGGCTGGAGTTGTTGCGAGGCAAGCAAAACAAATTTTGATTTAAGAAAATTTATAATTTCAAAAGAGTGTTAAAAATTTAATAAAAAACAAACTTTTATTTAACATTTATAATTTCTTGCGGTGAATTAATATTTGTGATAAATAACTTTACATTATTTGGAGTGAATTAACAGAAAAGACTCCAAAGATGTATAAAATGAATGAATGAAACGTTTTTTCGAGCCTTTAACTTGATTTGTTTGGAATCTATTCAAGGGATATGCATCTTTCTTCTTTCAGATCGTTAATTTTTTAAACGCTTTGTATGAAACATTCGATCAAATCCTAAGCAGATACAATGTTTACAAGGTAAGAACATTTCATTGTCAATTGTCGTCATATAGACGACCATAGACTAAATCTTGTCATATTAACCCTCGCTATAAAAGGCTCGCTATAAAAGTAACAATAATTAAACTATGCAACCCTAACCCTCCAATCGATTATGCATTGATGCAAAATGTCATTGACGTTCCACTTACCAATATTCTTATTCTTGAAGACAAATAAAACAAAATGGTCACTGCATAAAACACCGAGTAAATTCAAGTGGCCACATCAGAACTTTAACAATTTGTAAAAACTGCCAACATGATCTTTAGATCCGAGCACTTTCGACTAATTAACCATTATGAAGGATTTTTTAACTGAATATATATATATATATATATATATATATATATATATATATATATATATATATATATATGAGGATGGGTAGATTTTTTTTATTTACGAACACTGTCAACACGTTGTGACCATGTTCATAAATGATATTGAGACTTTGCTTCTTTATTATTATTATTATTATTATTATTAACGTCTCTATTATTAACCGTTTTTGCATGTGGATGAGCCTATTATGGTCGTATTTTCCACAAGTTTGCTGTGGACAGAGGTTGGTAGATTTGGTGTGTATTTTAATGTATCCTGACGGAGATATGATCCGAGAGATACAAAATAAGTCTTCTTGATACACATATAGTGGTATGTCCGATGTAATTATTATTCATACATTTGATTTCGTCTGGAACGCAATTCCGTAAGTGTCATGGCGATTCATAAATAATCTTGATTCTATGCAGTTTTCATCTTTGCTGCTGAGCTGTTAGTAGATTAGTCGAAAGCGCTTGTACGAATGCAAGAAAAATTTAATAAAAATCTTTATCGCAGGGACTTGTCGGTAGTCTTCAATAAAATTTATATAAAAAGGGGATAGCTGTGGAAATGCACGATTATATATACCATTGTGTTCAAATTAGATAAAGAGCAGGGGTAGAGAGATGTCAATATTCAATTGCTTTATTCTGTCCAACACCGTAAATGCTACAAAACCCAAAATATTAAACTAAAACTCGAATAACCTTAAAAAATCCTCAACATATCAAGACGTTCATATGGATGTTTATGCATGACATGCAACTGGATCAGAAATGTCTAAACTATCAGCCATTAACGGCTTTCTCAAATCAATGATAATAGATTCAAGTGAATGAATCCTCATGGTCTAAAAGAAAACAATCCCTCATCTGATCTCATAGATTGGCGCTACATAATCACAAAGAATATTACCAAATAACAAAACCCACATCACTTGAAAACTTTCAACAGCAGCAACAACTAAAATAGGTAGCCTATATAAGTGAACAGAAAATAATGATATAACAATGATGTGCACTTTCCGCACTACCTTAAAAGATTTCGAAAAACATTCCTGCCAATACTTAAAAAGAGCAATAACAGTGGACTTGTGAAGCCTATTTTCCTGAATAAAGAAAAGATTTTATAAATTTCAGCCGACGGTAAATCTGTCGGTCAATTAATGTAGATGCATTCTTGTATGGTTAATTTCATCATTAACTTTATAAAGATAAAAAAAATTATATAATATCAGAGAAAACTTTTTGCTTTTAACACCTTCAGGCGCGAGTTTCAAGATCGCGACATGTTATGTCATTAACCTCGTCTGTCATCTAACAGTGACGAAAACGCCCACATTGTTTTGCGCTGAAGGCGTGAATTTATTTGTATCAATCATAATTTATCAATTTATTTGTATCAATCATAATTTATCAATTTATTTGTATCAATCACAAAATATGTGTATTTTTTTATTTACAGGTTGAAACAATCGGAGATAATTACATGTTGGTCAGCAATGTTCCTGACAGGTGTGATACACACGCAGCAGAAGTGGCTAATGTAGCTTTGGACGTAATGGATACCGTACACCACTATGAAATTGATCATCGGCCAGACTGGACATTGCAAGTGAGAATAGGCATCAATACAGGTACGCACATGCACGCACTTTGTCAGATTTTATTATGCATGTCAAAGTTTTCACAATTTGTATTAACGGATGAGAACTTTGACATTCCGGTGGGTTCACTAGATGAGGCTTGTAAGCTCGTAGGTTTACTTATATTGCATAAATTAAGCGAAATAATGTCTAAATTTTATATGAACGAAATTAACATGGTAATATTCTTGTCTATCGATCGTGTCACATTGTTTATGCCGCGTCCCTTTTGGGTGTAGACGATCGTGATTCTTAACAACTTCCTTTAATATATTCGAATTTCCATCATTTTTTTAAAAAAACAACGTAGTGATTTTCTGTTGCTTTCTCAACGTTACCTTTTCCACAGAATTTTAAATCTTAGAATTGCTGTTAGAAAGCCCGGTTTCTCTATGAATAAACCCATAGGTAGGGGAAGGAAACTGATTCATACCTTTCCCCAATTGAAGGCAAGAGACAATTTTCGCGCCGATAAAACTTATCCGATTAGACACTGTTAAAAAAAAACATCCGAAAATAACTCTGAAAAACAAAAAATATTTGATTAACAAATAAACGATTTCTCAGTTAATAAATACTTATTTCTATTATTTAAAAAAATTCTGTAAAACGGTGAGCCTTTTTCATAAAAAATCGAAGAAATAAGAGTAAATACGTGCAGAGTAAGCTTCACATTCCAATCCGAATTTAGAGTATTGCTGCCATATTTGGTCTGGAGCTGGTCAATCCTTACTTTTGAAACTTGAAAAAACGTCAACTTGGCCTGGGTTATGAATTATTTTCCATCCTACAATTCCTTTCCTGACGAAATGTCGCAAGCCTTTCGTTAATCTATCGCTATTTCCATGGAAAATATTTGGACGAGCTACTTTCATTAATTCTACCAGTCCAAACCTTTACCGATAAACCACGCTATACCACGTATACAGAGTCTAATTATTTCCATTCGCATCCAATTCCATTTGTAAAGAGGAAGTTCCATTTGGACAGCTATCCAATAATCGATACACTGTGCAACAGACACCAGAAAGGATGTTTTCCCGATCACTTCACGCTTAATCACTTTAAGCTTATGCTCAGCAGGTATTGATTACAATTTCATTCAGCAACCCTCTACATGGAGGCCTTGTTTTGGAGAAAAAAGATTCCATTTTTTTGTCTACTTGAACAACAAAAAACAAAACAAAAAACAACACACACACACACACACACACACACACACACACACACACACACACACACACACACACAATGAATGATTCGAATAAAGACAGTTACTATCAAACGTTGATTACCTTTAATCAACCTTTGAAGACAATCTTAGTGTTATGACTTCTACGAGACATTTTTGTTCACTTCTTTTCATTATCATCAAATGAAAGTGGCATGTCAGCGCCAAAATAAAAGTGATATTATATATATATATATATATCAATTTAAACGTTATTTTTAGTAGATACCTATATTTGAGTAGACGCCTCGTTTATTTATTAAACAGTATATTTTCGCCTACCAGCTTAAATATTCGAGAAATCTTATTAAAGAAAAATGCTCGCTCGAGCAGGATTCAAACTTGTGTCCCTTTTTGCAGGAGACACTGTCGTTAGATCCGACGTGCTTTTAACAGTCTCTGCCACGAAAAGCGTCGTCGATGAAGCCAGGCTGTAGACTACCTTTAAGTACCGAATATCGTTCTCGTTTAGATTCCCAAAAGCTCATAACTACTCAGTTTCGTATCCGAAACAAAACAATTTCTAATGAAGTAATGCATTTTAATTATTCATATTTTTATCAACTTTAAATAACATTTAAGCTGATTAATAAAAAAATTAATTATGTCTGATTAATAAAAAATAAGTTCATTACTTATATATATATATATATATATATATATATATATATATATATATATATATATAACGTGTGTGTGTTCGTTTTATGTTCACCTAATGCAAGGTTCATCCTAGAGGGTACTTGAGTTGTGATATGAATAAAAGAGAAGGATAAAGGGGATAGAGAAGTAAGGATATACTCGGGCGGTTGATTTGGACATCTCGAAAGCGTTCGACAGGATTTGGTATACAGGTCTTCTTCACAAGTTGAAAAGTTATGGTGTCTCTGGAAGATATTTTTTAACTGATTCCGTCTTTCTTATCAAATTATGAAATGAAAGTCATCCTGAACGGCCACTCCTCTAGCTCCATTCGTACTAACGCAGGTTAGTACAAAGAATAAGACAGGGTTAGTACAAAGGGCGCTATACTTTGTTCTACTCTGTTCTCAGTTTTCACTAACGACCTTCCTGATTGCATTAGCTTTCAACTTGGTATCTATGCTAATGACAACCAGTTACTCCAATTCTCAACAATAAGTCTGATCAGTTCGAAAAGGTCAAATTGGCGGCTGATCTAAAAATGTCTGTTGTTAACAGAGGCAGCGAATGGCTTGTTAACTTTAACACCTTCAGAACAAAACTGTTCTTTTAATCATCTGAGAGATCCCTTTCAGCCTTACATCAGCATGGCTAATGCTAACCCCCAGGAGAGTGACTTGTTACGCATTCTCGAGCTAACATTCTCGGTTGGCATGAAGTGAAAAAATTGTATTGAATCCAATGCTAGGACAGCTGCTAAGAAAGTAGGTACATTGGGTCGTGCTAGACAATTTTTCTCTCTAGAATCTCTAACATATCTATAAGTCTACCATTCGTTCATGCTTCGAATGTTACTGCCACATATGGTTCGATACTCCTGCTTTTTATTTATAGATTCTTGATAAAATCTAAAGAAGAATCAGCAATATTATCGGTCCTGATCTGGCGTCCTTGCTTCAGTCATTTTCCCACCACCGTAAAGTTGCTTCTCTGTGTCTATAAATACTTTCATGGTAATTGTTCGGATAAGCTCTTTGCTCTTTGTACCTCGACTTTATGAATTGAAGCGCAATACCAGATTGAAAAGAAGGTCTCATCAATTTACAGTTAAGCTGGTTAGATGCAACCGTAATTTCTATGCTAACATTTTTTCTTGCATTTCTCGCCTGTGGAACTCTTCCGGCTCCATGATTTCCAGACACCTTTGATCTTCCGTAATTTAAATGCAATGTCAATCGTTATGAACTGTCGTTCTGATCACTGCTATTGTTTTTGCTCCTAAATAAAGTTTCCATTTTCGAATTCTTTCACACCCAGTAATCCTTGTGTCTTAATGGTTTTATTGTCATGCTTGGGTGAATTAGATTTTTTTTAAAAAGAGAGCAATTCAGCTTTGACTTGAAGAGATCAAGATTGTCGTGTTCAGGGAAGCATCCACACCCAGAGCGTTGCACAAAGTGTCAGTTCTTGGGAAAAACATGTCTGAGTAGAACTTTAATTTTGCATTTGGAACCCGTACAAAATGAGGATGGTTCTTCTCTGGGAGTGGCATGACGTGTTAGAACACCGTTTTAACTGGTGAAACTAAAGAATGGAACTCATCTGATAATTTGCCATGGAAGTGGCGATAGGGTTGCAAAGTTGCTGTTTGCGGGGAAAGAGGCTGCAGAGTGGAAGATAAGCTATCGCTCACAAAAGACAGCGTAAACGATTGTGAATCCTATCAAGGCTGGAAAGTGAAGAGCAACACGCCATTTTTTTTGGTTTAATTTGACCTGTAAAGATAAAGCATGGTAGAAGAAGTCGATTACTTCCTGAAGTAGAAAAAGATGATCATTTTACCAGAGTATAAATAATATATGATGGAATATATGTTGATTCTGCCATGCGAGGGTCCAGCAGTTTACTTCTTAGAACTGAAAAGCCAGACTACCCGCACATAATTCTGATTATACGAATTTGGTTTTCATATTTGTCCTTCCCCTAAACCAGCTGATAATTTAGGCTAAAGAACACAGCCTACCCTACTATTTAACCCACAGCTATGAGGAGACAAAGTGAAGAATTTATGCATTTCCCAAGGTTATTTGCACTGGGATTCGATCTGTTCTTCGGTTTCTCATTTCAAGCCGCTATTACACCACCCGCACACCTCTCTCTCTCTCTCTCTCTCTCTCTCTCACACACATGTATATATATATAACAAGAGCGAATGAAACAAGGAAAAACACCTAAAAGAAAAACTGGCTTAAAAATATTGATGTTATGTTCTATTCGAATTAAAAATAATTTTAGAAAGCGTGAAAACACTGATCATAAACTACCAACAGCGAGTAATGGTGTGTGTGTGTGTGTGGGGGGTATAATTTGTAAATATTTCTGTGCGTTTCCATAATTTCTCTACACGCCCATAAGTAATCTAGGTTTACTGCCGCCCTCGCTAGCTCACATGCGAAATAAATGAAATCGACGCCTCATCGCATGAAGAAAAGATCTGTAAACCTACTTTTTTTTGCTATCTGCTGAGTTGTGCTTTTGCGATACAGCCTTGAACCATAGTTATCTTTGTCACTGGATAATCTGTTTTTTTTGTACATTTTTCTGCAGGCCCTTGTCTAGCTGGAGTAGTTGGGTCGACGATGCCTCGATATTGTCTCTTTGGTTACACAGTTGTTCTTTCCTCGAGGATGGAAAGCAGTAGTCAACGTGAGTAAAACACGTTATAAATATTCTATGATTACTGGCATTTATCTATGTTCAGTCCACCATATTGCTAGTCACTTTGCTCTTTTGAAGACTGTTTTTTCCGATGAATGACGACTTAGTCCTTTCTGATATATTTAGTAACCTTACAAGTAAGATAAAAATGTTCCATTTTTTTTAGGTAATACATTTAATTGATAATTTGCATTTCGAGTAGGTTTAGAAAATGTAACCTCTCTGCTGCGTTGGTCTTCAGGTACCTTCGGAAAACCGTGGTTACCATTTAGCTGACTCATTCGTTAAGGCGTTGCTGGGTTGTCGCTGGTATCGTGATGATGAGCACGGTTCCACTCGATCTGACTGGTGTTCGTCTCCTTCACGATCCTTCACTCCTCTGTCACGTTGTGTTTCAGAGGGTGAAAGGAACGCTGACGAAGTAAACTGAAGTGAAGAACATGTCGACGGTTGAGAGCTACACAAAAATAATTCTTTGGAATAAATTAATTTTAAATTTAAAAAGTGTAACAACGATTTCGTTTACATATATAATTTGTGGTATACAGCGGTTTTAACCCTTCCCAATACGATTATAATCAAATGAAATTGGGATTCCCTTTTGGAGTTTACAGCTTGTGTTAGTAATAATTTACATTTTTAAGTTCTGGTCTTCAGTGCTGGCACAAGGTCTTCATCAGGGGGTCTAAGCAAACGATGTGGATTCCAGTAGCAGTATTGTGGGGACTCTGTAAGTTGTCCAAATCTCCAGCTTATATGAAGTCTTGCATCTAGAAAGTGTGGGTTGACCAGCGTCTGGGGGTTCGGTTATCTCCAACCCTTAACATCAACATTTTTCTAAAATCCCATAATTTCAAAATATGTTTACTCGAGTAATTTTCCAAATTTAGCGGTAGTCTAGCCCCTTTTTGAAAGTGGTTAGAGGAATCAAGCTGCCCCATAACTCCAACTTCCTTCACTTTTCACCTAGCACCATCGCTCCATATAGGCGGTGCTAATCTCTCTCTTCCTTCTCCCACCTTCTCGGCATCCAACCTCAGCCCATTTCCAAAGACTGGTACAGAGGTTTTTGCGACGAATCTAAACTTTTTATAATGCGCAGACAAAAAAGATTTCTAGAAATTAATATTCCTTTATCAGCTTGTCTCACACTGGTTGCTTTAGGTGATTTCCCAAAGCCAGGGACTTGACCATATCTAAGATAATCGGAGCCAATCGGGATGACCGCCTGCCAGCCAATCTCAAGAATTCATGGAGGCGGGAAAAAAAAAAAAAAAAAAAAAAAAAAAAAATAATAATAATAATAATTTTTCTCTGTTTATGCGTTTCTCGGTCAACAAGACCACACAGCCTATGGTCACTCCAAGCTAGTAAATAATCATTATTAGCTCATCTCCCCAAAAAATAAATAAATAAAAAATAATGTCCGCTATAAAAATTTTAACGAACGTCACAGAAATTAAAATAAACGATCCCATCCCCAATATTAAGTGCTAATCTTTATTTTTGTTGGGATATTTATCTTCTGTGTTGGCGACACAAGCCAGATGTTTTCCTGGCTCTATGTCCAGAACAATTTTGACGTTATTTCCGGTTTTCTTTACCGACAATATATGTTTTGCTATTTTCTTCGATGATTCTTAGTAGTTTGAAGTCGGGAAGGACTGGTAGTCTTACTTTTGCTAAATCTTGCTGAATTGCGTCTTGTTAAATTTAGGTTTGATTCTCATTGGAACTATTTTTGATTTCATTTTATTATTTTAAAACAATTTTTATCACATAATCGTTTTTAATTTTCTTCAACTTTTCAGAGAATTTCAACAATTATCATCCAGTTAATAATGTCTTCCCTCTTCCTTTGTTTGTTTAACTGTGGTCCAAGTATTACAAAGATAATTTTAGCAAAACAAGCTTTATATATAATGTTTGTGTGATTGTTAAATTTTATTTAAAATTTTACTCGAGTAGATTCAGTCTTTATTTACATTCGGACTAATGTCCTCATCTTTGTTACTATCACAACGTGTCGGCCATTGTGCTCACCGGCCTTCTTCTCTTCATCAGGGGATTTCGAACTGTATCGTTTCTTTAATCTACGGTGATAGATAGTTCTCTTTTCTTCTGTCCATTTCTAGGAATATCTCATTTTCTTAGTATTGCTCAGTTATTGCTATTCTCCGTTTCTACTGAGTGAGTGTTCACTCCCGAACCCAGGGAATAAGCTCTCACTATGAAACCAAATTCATGAATCGACTTTCTAATCCATAAGTCTATTGTCCAGACTATAAATAATAACCACCCCCACCCTCAGAAATTTAGACAGTGTCAAATTTTAGCCACTTCATCCTTAATTGAAAGAGTTACAATTCTGAGGTTTATAAAAGAAAAAATATCCAAAAACATTGCCGATTCACGTTTTTAGAATAAATGCTATCATGTCTAAATGGCTTTTCTACTCAAAAATCCAGATAAGCAATTTTCCCAAGAAAATACAATTTCAGAATTTCGTGTAAGCAATTGCTAGATTGGCCAGAAAGTCCTGACTCACTTAGGAAGCGGAAAGAAAACAAATCTTGATCCGTCTTATCTTATGCCACTTTCTATATTTGTATACTTAATTCATTTTCTCTGGATGCAGTTTGTTTACGTAACCAGGTATTGGTCATCATTTGGCCGTTTGCTGGACACCTCTGAACCCATTTTTCTCCGCGCTCGTTACGTCATCCGAGACCGTAATTGCCAACTATTTCAACGTCTTGGTCATTTCCTACTTTAAAATTTACGTCTCTTATCATGTTGACGGCGGTAGTAGTAGTAGTAGTAGCAATAGTAGTAGTAGCAATAGTAGTAGTAGTAGTAATAAGTAATAATAAAACCAGTAAACGGCGTTCCTTTCATCTTAACTAGAAGAATTATCAGACAGTTGACAATATCCCAGAATATATTTCTTTATATCGCATTCTGGTATGAGTCCAGATTTGATTTTTCTCTCCGCCTGTATATATGACCGTGTCAGCCGCTTATGAAATCCTCATTATTTGCTCACCTAGTTTCACTTACTGACAAAATGTTAATGTTTAACCTGTATTTCCTGTGACATTTTATCGCAGCCCAAATTGACATTATGTCCTTATATTCGAAAATCAGTTACTTTCTTTATAATCTAAAGTCAATAGAGTCAAATTTACTTTAGATCGACAAATTACAATAATAGGAAAGGTCAAAAATACATTACTTATTCATTAGTAAAACAGTTAATCTTATATACATTTTTATTAAAATGAACATTTTCTCATTTTTTATTTATCTTCCGGTTTGTTAAGTTTCTGAAAATAAATGGTCACTTAAAGCTTCTTTGTTTTTTTTGCTTCCAAATCTTTTCTTTGCAGCCATGAAAATCCACATAACACACAGCACAAAAAAAGAACTAGATCGAATCGGAGGCTTTCAAATATCTCATCACGGCTATATATCTATAAAAGTAAGAAAAATTTCAATTTCAATAATGACGTTGTCTTTCCACTTTATGGAACAAAAGTGGTGTCTTTTCTGTTAATTCACCTTCAGAGATAAAAATAATTTATTAAACAAAATTCACAGCAAGTTCTCCCAGAGTGAAGCCCTTCCATTGCACTCACATTACGTTACGATCAACCCAAATCAGGTGCGCTATTTCTAAGTATGAGGTCTACACTCGGGCTCACCGATAAACAAGCAAAAACAGATTTTTTTTCCTTTTTAAATTGTTAAAAATCCTTGTAAATACCTAGAATATCATCTGCACTTAGGAAATGTGAATAACTTCTTGATTTATGGCAATTTTTCATTCTGTGGGTTGGAAAGCTAAGCAAATTTTGATTTAAAATTTCAAAAGTGTGCCAACAATTAAGTCACACACACACACACACACACACACACACACACACACACACACACACACACACACACACAAGTTAAATTTTATTTTTTGGGGTGAATTAAGAGAAAAGATTCCAGAAGTAGTATTAACTCCAACTGTGCCAGACGTGGATGCACCTCTAACAATTACTATTAGGGGATGTTTAAGATTTTATGCCGTTCAAATAGCTTTCAAATGAATATTAGTTACTCAACGAATTATTTACGTTGTTCGGACTGTCATATTTACAACGTTTCGGCCGTTGTACGCTTCGGCCTTCTTCAGATGATTAGAATTCCAAACAAGGCAAATAATTACAATACCTCACTTAGAAATATAGACAGACAACGAATTGTTGATATTTTCCTATAAACATCGATAGTTTAGAAAATGCACACCTCAACGCTGTACATTCATTTTTTTGCAAAAGATTTTTTTTTATTCCACCGTTAAAACGAGGAAAATGTACGCGCGGTAAGCGATTTTTTTTCTTTAAATCAAAAAACAAACTGACTTGAAATATTTAAAATCCGTACAAAAAATCTGAATGTTTACATTGAAATTTTCATAAAAATGAATGACTCTACGCGTCTAAAGAAATGACGGAAATCATAAGAGGCGTACAATTTTATAATCTAAATATTAAATGGATTATATTTGCTGTGCTCAGAAAGTAGAAAATAAATATCAAATTATTGGATTGGATTAATTGGAAGTATAATAAATTCGATTTCTTGTCTTATTATATGCCATTTCATTTCAGCGCGTGGGTGGTTATGGCTCTCCACAACTTCCTTGATTTATCTTTATTCCGTCATCCATCCACTCAAAATTGTTAAATAGGTTAATCACTGTTTATCTTGTACGTCTTGTGAGTTTTACATTCTACAAGTTTTCTTTCCTCACTGAGTTCCGGAAATTTCAGCTATCGCTTTCCGATCATTTCTTTGTAGTTTCTATTTTCATGAAAATGTTCGTTATTCATGTGATAACAAATCAAACCAATAAACCAAGATTCGATGATTCATTCATCGGATTCAGAGGCCGGGAGGTAATCGAGATGTTCACCTGAGATGTTTTTAGAGAGCCAAAATCCACAGAATGCGATAAAATGCACTAGTAAAAAAATCTATAAAAACCAAACAAGGCTTACAAATACATCAAGACCGCGTGAAATGTGTAGACAAAGACAGTCAGAAGCAGCGCACAGACTGGAACCCTGGGGTGTGGTGCAGACAGTGCGGGGCCAGGAAACACCACAGTGCCCAGTCCATATAAGCTACTACTGATCAAAATCAAGACAAAGTAGTATTAAAAGGAATGACGTAGTTCCTTTGTATCAGAGGAAAGTGGCAAAAGTTTGATAACGACGTCAGTGAAATCATGCATATAAGATTAAGACGCCGAAAGGCCTCTAAAAATAACTATAATAGTGTGGGTACAAAAAGACACGAGAAAAAAAAGCTTTACGAAGCAAATTATAGTAACAATAAAACACAAAGTCTTAACTAAAAAGAAGTACAAGAGAGTCAGCATTGAAGATCAAGAAACGTTGGCAGAAATACGAGATATAGGAAAAGACATTAAAACAACGCGAAGGGCTGAATGAAAAAGAAACAGAAATAAAGAACGCTAGGAAGAGAGCAGAATTGGCCAACCGGTTCGGATTCACTCACAATATTCTTGGGGATAAAAGAAGCGGACAGTTGCAATGCAGCTCCGAGGAAATTATTAACTATCTCCAAAAAAGTTTGAAAGGTCCGTATACAGACAGAAATCTGCATAGGTAAAGAAATCCTGAAGCTAAAAACATTGTTTGTTACCAAGGTACAGAGATGGAACGAAATCCAGAATGTACGGAGTTGCTAAGGATTAAGTGGTGTAGCCTACAGCTTATAAACGGCACAATGTTTAAGAAAAAAAGTGGCAGAATATTAGAAACGCGCAGAGAGAACGTGGTGATTCGTTAAGCGTAGCTTAGATGTAGCACAAGACCGAAAGTCTGGAGCACCCAGTGAAGATTCAGTTGTAAACGAGCAAAGAGGATATGGATATCAGGAGAATGCAGAAAAATTAGAGCAATTCTGAATGATATCATTACTAAATAAAGAAGGTGAGATATGCTTCGATATGCTGGTCAGACAATTATGGCATCTTCAAAAAAATATTGGTACAATTCAGTGCAAATAGCGATAATTTCAGAATGTGTGTAACATACTTTACCTGTACGGAAGGTAAAAGAAAACGATTTAGTATTCCTCTGGCAAATGCTCAAGAATCATTACAAAAACATGAACCTAATGAAATTAGTGATTTAATCAAGGATTACTTTAATAATTTTAACATTAGAGTATATTAAAGACAACCACTGAATGGCATAGATTGCAAAAAGGCATAATGCATGGCTGCAATATATCGGCGACCCTGTTTTAGCAAATGAATTTACTCATCACATTGGCTGAAGCCGGATGCATGGATCTGATATCAAAAAGCAAGAACCAGGCAATGTTTCTCCCAATGTTTCGAGCATACATAGACGACCTAACGGTAACATTAGTCACATGTGTCGAATGGCTGTCGGTGGAGTCGAAATAGCATAGAAATAAAGAGACAGAATTGATTTCAAACTCGCAAAATGAAGATCCTTAGTGTGTGTTGGGGGGGTCTGCAAAGTGTAGGATGCATTCAGCTTTAGAATTGGAAAAAAAAACTTTCAACCCAGCATCCGGTGAGAAACCAATGAAAAGCTGAGGGGAAATATTCGATCATAGTATGAGATCAAACTACAATAAATCAATTATAAACCAGCGCTACAACGTCGTTACAAAATATGGATTTAGCAGCACGCCATTCTGCCTAGATTATTATGATCCCTTACCCTATATGAAACAACTATGACAACAGTGGAAAAGATGTAAAGAAAAATGGAAAAAGTAGAGGAAAGTTTAAGGCCCGAAATACTAAGACGGACACTAACGAAAGATGCGTTTACTGGATGAGAATATCGGATGAGGCGGCAAAACGAAAGAGAACGAAAGTCAACATCTCCAGGAAAAAATAACAGCAAACGGAGAAAACAGAATCAGCAAATTAGCAGGAACGAGTCAGCAGGGAGCAGGTACAAAAGATGGTAAGGCGTCATGCGGCAGAGAATAACTTGGTCGGATTTGTGGCGATACGAATACAACGGGTATCAAGTTTACAATACAAGCCATTTACAACGTACTTACTAATCCTGTAAACCTGCATAAATAGGGGCAAAGAAAAAACCCAGCGTGTCCCTTATGTAGTTAAAGAGAACCCCGCCAGTATATACTGAATAGCCGCCCGAGAGAACTACAAGGAGGACATTAAAGATAGCATTATAATGAGGTGCTAAGAATGATTGCAATAGCAGTAGAAAAGGTCATACAAGAAAAATATCAACAGGAGAAAATAAAAGTTGTGAAAGCCGGAAAAGGAAAGATGGTAGCAATAAGGAAATCAAATATGGTGAACAGCATTCGAAAGAGAATTTTGTATGAATCTGAGAAAAAACAATTCAAGTTCTCAAACTACTGAAACATCTTTTCTCCATGACATAATACTCTCAAATGCATCCAGGGAACTGACAATATACAAATTAACAATAGCCTGGGATACGCGAATTGCAAAAAAAAAAAAAATAAGGCTGACAAAACTGGTGCCAAGCCATAGGTCGGGTGCAGAGTATTTGTTGTTAAAGATTTTAAGCACAGCATTAAATCCCATTGGAATAAAAGGAATAACCAAAATGAAACAATACATATCACGGTGAATATTGATTACCGTATATAAGCTGACTTCATGTATAGTGTGACCCCAGAATTTTTGCATGAATTTTAACTCTTCCAGGAAAATAACTTGTATAAAGTGCAACCGGTCACCAAAAATGCAGTCTTTTTAACCTCTTCAAAAAACATTACCTTTGTATAGTGCGACCCCCTATTTTTGCGTAAGAAAACCGATCATAAAATAAACTCGCCTTATACTCGGTTATATACGGTAAAAAATGGTGGACAAATAGAACGGAATTGTAAAATCAATTTTCATTGGTTGAAAACTTCGCAAAAAATCCCCCCAAAAAGGGGTGCTGATGTTTTAGAGGCCCGATGCCCCCTCCCTCCAAACACAAAGAAAAATTATAGCGGGAATAAGCATTCCTGATGATGGCGCACCGCAAGGTTTTTTAGAATTTGCGTATTTACTGTTCATATTATTCTCAGCACTGTTCGATATAACCACATTTTTCACCTGTCGCTTTTCACCTGTGAGTAGATTATATAGGATATATATATCTATATAATATATAGAAGAGATATAGGAGATTTGATATAACAATTCAACACATTTTTGTGTATGAAAGATGTATTGAGATTATAATATAATATGAACAAAAAACATAATTTTTTTTTATAATATTATAAGATAATATGAACAACAAAGCTTTGTTTTAATTTAGAATTCATCACTTTTTTCATGCAAAAGAACCATCTTATAATTGACAACTCTGCGAAATGCCGAATAAAAAATGAATATTAAAATTAAAAATATTAAAATTAACATTTTCTAAGATGTTACTCGAGAATAGAGATTCGATGATTAGTGGCGTTTCTCTTCGTCTCCCACCCAGAATAAAAGGAAAAATAAAAAAAGATCAGTTAGATTTTCCATTTTTCTCATATCATGAGTGTTCAACGTAACTTGAATTAAGTTAAAGCTTAATATTTTCGTCTGAATCTAAGCATAACTAAAGTAGTGCCCTCCTCCATGTTCGTCGTCTTGTGTCAGATTAAGCTAAGTTTATTCCATTTTGACTCTGATTTTACATTGCAACTGAATTCGTCATTTGAAGATAACATGTCAGAATTTGTAAGCAAGATAAGTCTCGTTTCTCATGAGTTTTAACTAATTTCATTTTGACGGTGTCAAGACGGCACCTTGGCAATTACAGATACATTTTGGATATAGATTTCTCAAAGCTTTTCGATATAATAAATTCTTAGTAGCTTATGAAAAAGAGTCGCTTTATTAATCATAAAGTAAACCAAAATTAAAATTCCTCAGTAACAAAGATGCTTTTCAATTTGGAAAAAACGATATAGAATTTTTTTAAAATCAAGAACAATTTTAGAGAAAAACTAAAAAGGTTTTGATGTGACGTTTTCATTACTTTAGGTCTTCATCGGACGAAACGCGGCAAACGAAAACCTTCCCTACTTTGTCATTTTTATTTTGAAAATTGTATTATATGCAAAATGTTTTAAAGTTCAGTAGAAATTCAGTTTCATCAACTGAGTACTGATTATTCCTCACCGAAAATAATTTAATAGTTTTCCTTGTTTGAGAACAATCATCTTTTGAATTTAAAAACGTTGTGGATCGGAATGTATCGATTCAGTCATCAGTATCCCTTTCCTATGTTTTTTATCGAAAGTCATTTACAATTCTTAAATAGTTCTAAAACTTTTTACAGGGTTATGCCGGAAATGTCAAGTCGTATTTTGTTGAAGGCCGCCAGAGAGAATATGACACATCAATCCCCGAAGAATTTTGTTTGGGCGAGATCTCTCCCGACGTCGATGAAGGTCCAATTTCTTGAAATTTTGCATTCCACCACAAACAATTTGAACTCTGACAATCAAAAATACGCCAAACAATTGAAAGATATCCTGTTATTAATTGAATTTTAAATGTTTTTTCTGAAGGATGTTAAAATGAAAGTTTATCGGAAAACTTTTCCCATTGTTTTTTTTTCAATTCATATATCTCTTCAGATTAATATACTTTTCCCATATTTTTATTTTAATATTTATCATTTTGGTAAATAACTTATTTTTATTTCATTTTCATTTTTAATATAACATGTACATAAGAAAAACTTATGTACGGAAGAAAACTTCTGTATTTCCTGACGATACTTGAAACGTTTATAAAATTTTTGAAGAAATAAAAAAGCATTGTCCCAACATTTTGAATGAATTCTATACTTCCATATGTGAAAATGAATTGTAGAATTTATGATTAAATTACAAAATATATAAAAAATTGCAGTGGTCAACCGTTTCGCATTTCCAGACACAAAAGAAAAAAAATGATTTCCGCAACAAATATTTTTTTAATAGAATTTATATCAGGATGAAAGTTAACGCCAATTTTCTTAGTTTTAATCAAGGTCAAAAGAAATCGGATAGCATTAACTTTCTGTATAATATTTTTTATGATATTTATAAGAGAAAAGAAAGTTTTGAATATTATGGTTTAGACACTGATAATGAGAAAAATCTATTTCTGGTGCTAGAAAGGGTCAAATAAACATCTGGCGAATAGGAGTGATCCTAGAATTTGCTCTTTTAAACTCTGGTGCGTTTGCTTTTGGCCTCAGTGCTGACGAGAATGTTTGACAGATATACAGAAGAAGCTAAATAATTGTAGCCACTATTAAGAGAACATCTTTTGTTTATAGATTTTTAGGAGGAGTGCTAAAATGTTCTTCCAAAAATAAATCCTATGTCTTTGGTCAGATTTTGGTAAGTGAATTAAAAACCTTTCACCACTCTCTTTTACAATCAAGAACTTGACGATGCCACTCCTGCAATGACTACAATGGTCTTTAATCAACTTGTCACTTTAAGCCAAAATTTGTCAAAGTAAAATAACAGAATCATCGAAGTACGAACAAGAGAGAAACATTTCACATTTACATCCACTTGCTATCAGATTATTTTTTGTCTTCATGAATAAGTAATTTGATTGATATTTTCTTAACTTATTTATATCTGAATGAAAGCAAGATCAATTCTTTACGAGGGGCTGAGTTTCAATAGAGGTAGATTGAACTGTTCTGTTGAGAAATTATGGTGAACAATCGCATCTATCGATAGAGAAAAATAGAAGTAAGGTTGGAAAAGTTTCTTGTAAATTTTATTTTAATTTGTAACAGAAAGTTACAAATATTGGTACTTATGTCACAATTAAACTCGTCCATCCATCTTAATAATGAAAATTAAGTGACGTCTGAGTGTTACTGATTAAGATTAAGACGGCCTATTTGAAAGTTTAACGTAGTGTAAGCGAATTGTTATAGAAAAGATAATTTTATCTTTAGGTTCCCCAATTACATATGGATTCAGTCGTTTTTTAAAATCTTTGTACCTCTATGAAATAATCTTTCTTCAGTAATACAGGTCTTTTTTTTCATTCCTCGGGGAGGCACCGTGTCTTGAGAGAATATTGGGCCTCAAATTCACATCTAACCTCGTAGAACTCTTACATACGAGCCATCGCTAAAGATTCAGGTAAAACGGTCAGCTCCCTATACCACGACAAGTAAGTACCTGACACCTCATGCTGTCATCTACCGTTATAAGAACCAGATCAGGCCTAAAATGGAGTACTGCTGCCTTATTTGGGCGGGAGCTTCCCAGTCTTTAATTTCCAGTCTCGAGAGACTTCAAAAGCGTCTCCGAATTCATGTCGGTTACCAATTATTATCCACCCTCCAACCTCTCACAGGCGGGATGTAGCGAAGTGTTACTTCCATGGAAAGTGCTCGGACGAACTGTATTCCATGCCACTTACATAGTAGCAACCCCCCACCCCCCGTATTCCATCAGTGAGAAGTAAGTTCCACTCGAACAGATTCTCCCTGCGAATTACTGCCCTACGAAACCGATTCTCTAGAGGATGTTCCCCCGATTACTAGAATCTTAACTTGTTCAAGTTAACCGTTATCTTCCCCTCCTATCCGTATAAACTGCCCCTTAACGTAATCCTCTTGAGTGCGCCCCCCCGAGCTTTGTATAGGGTGAACCTAACTGTAAAAGGAAATTATAAACAGACTTTTTGTGATAAAGTACAAGGGCTTAATATTGTCTTTTTGATGATTTTTCGAATGTTTTTTAAACCGGAATTTCCTATTACATGCACTAGGGTTTCTACCGGGAAGATTGTAGTAACAATTGTTTTATTGAAAGCGAATGAGAAATTCATACAAGTGTTACAAAGTAATACTGGATCTTTCTACATGTCATTTCTCCAAGAAAACAATAATACTGATTTATTACGCAGTGGCGATAGCATCTGGTGGATAAATTTAAAGTATTAATCTTTTCTTGCTTTGTTGAAAAACAAGGTTTGTTCTATTTAAGTTCGGTCATATGTTAGTTATATTGTTCAAATTTATTGTAAGGTTTAGTATTTCATTGTTTTTCATAACATCTTTACTATGTTATTTTAGTAACTTCAGTGTCAGTGTAACTTTAGTATTCAGCCCGCCATCTGAACAAATCCACTTTGTCAGCAAACGGCTGATTCTAGAATCAGACGTACATAACAAATTGCATTACATTAAATAGACAATGTTTAGTTTAAACATTGTTCACCCGTTGTTAATAAATGTGACACAAGTGCTTAGGGTCAGATTACACAGTTTTTTATGTCATCATGTTAAAGGACCAGACCTCAAAATGTGAAAGACACGTGTGGACTGAACTAATTTATTTGCCAATCTAAATCAATTGTAGATTCCACATTTATTTTTACAACGAAGGGCAAATTAAAAGCAAAATAGATCCACTTTTCATCACCAATTTAGTTACTAGTATTTCTTTCATCTTGTTTTTTTAGCAACTATCGGATAGTCATTCTGTGCCCGTTATGTTAGCAGTGTGGCTCAAAAGTAAAGAATTAGTTTCCAATAAATCTTACTCTTTATTCTTATAATTTCACGAAGGATTTACACAGCAGACATAATGTCATCGTTTCTTTTCTTCGATCTATTTAGTTGGAACAAAATTTCCCTTTTTTTCAATCGGTGTCGTTTGAACAGATTTATTTTAAGATGTTACCGACTCATATATGTAAATATTCTGAAAGGTGATGTTCATTTCAATTCGTCTTTCTATACGATTCGTATGTACACTGTGACTTTTATGCCTTTACGTTAAAAATGAAAACGGAGGAAAATAAGATGTATTTCCAGAAAAGAAAAGAAAAAAGCAAAAAAGGTATGTGCACTTTATGAAGATGGACATGGTGCCAGGGTTGAAAATATTGCTCGTAAGTTGATCGCGATGTTCAGAAGTGGAAAATTCGATCTGGATGACCGTGAGCGTTCCAACAGGCTTGTTGTCGTTGATGATTACCAAAAAATAAAAATGATGATGAAAAATAATCTAGATCACACGACACGGGACATCGCAGAGATACTCCACAGATTACTTATGTGAATCGCTGTGGTGTTCGGGTGCCTCGCGAATGAATGCAAGAAAATTGAATGAAACATATTTCTATTGCTCAAACGCAACAAAAACGACTCTATTTTGAAAAGAACAATCACAAACGTGGAAAAATGGATTGCTTACAACAATATGGAGCGAAAAAGATTCTGGAAAAATCTAAGAAGCTGATGTTGTTTATCTGTTGGAAATGTGAGATCGGTAAACAGAGATGGTAAATTACAACTTAGTGTTAAATGTAAATCAACTCAAATGCATTTTAAACATTGCTACAATACTCGTAATAAATCTTGTTCAGTGTTGGTTGTTATGGCTTGATGACAACAACATTATCAAGACGTCTTACACTCCATTTGTCGAATACAAGTTCTGTCGCACAACATTTAAAGGCACATTCCTGTCACCTTCACAATACAGGGCGTACCAGGTTCTGGGACCGGGTCGGTTAATCCCCCGGTTGGTGTAACATCGGAAACCACATTCCCCAAAGAGCCTTCGCCCGCTGCTAGTGCAATTGTGGAGAAGGGGGAGGGGAATGGCTGGTAGCTGGTAGGGCCAGAGGAAAGCGCCGGACAGCGGGCCCTCAGTCCCCTGAAGCCCCAAGGGCGAAAGAAACGAACAGCTCCACTCCCTCTTGCAACGTTAAGGTCGATGCCTCGGCCTCTCAGCAAAAGAAGCAGCCACAGACGGAGATGATCATGGAGATGGACAGTATGCCTCCACCTCGTGCTTCCTCCCTAAAAAGGAGCAGGGAGGAAGAAGACGAAGAAGAAGAAAAAGAAACAACCCAACAAAGACACCAATCTGGTCGTAGCAGGGCAGAGATGGACATGGACAGAATCAGGTCACTCTCCTTCCCTGCTTCGCCAACAAGAAGTTCTCTTAAAGTTAGGAGCCTCCCTACTTCCCCTTCCCGTGCTCCGTCCCCCTCTCCCTCCATTTCCTCCCTAAGTTCGTTGAACACTCCACCTCACACATCCACCTCTTCCCCTCCCCATCCTTCAAGGGAGAAAAAGAAGAAGAAGAAAATGTTCGAGGGCCCCGAGTCCATTTGCAAAGTGGACAGAGAAGAATACAAGAAGGGCCTTTCAAAGCAAAGAAGAGCCCTGTTGGGGGTCCTGTATAAAATGACGGAAGTAGACGGCAAAAGCATCGAAGATCCCCGAAATTTCCCGATGGCCCTAGGGGTAATAGTCTGTGTGAGGGATACAGGGAGCTACTTAAAGGTCTGGAGTCCCCTATTTGAAGCCAAGGAGGCTTTTCCAGACATTAGGATGTTCGAGCTAGACAACCCCAACCTAAAAAGACTGCGAACTGTTTGTTCTGGGAGGGTCCCTGTTTTACTCCATCCCTCCCTATATAGGGCTATTAAGCTAATATACCCCACGGATGTCGGCGGTATTGTCTTGGACTGTCGTATGACGACCGAATTAGGAACCGGAAGCCTGGGACAATCCGTCGGGATCCTGATCAACGCGGATTTCCGCCCCGTATGTGAATAGGTTTTTTGCTCTTTTTCTTTTAATCTTTTGCAGACTTAGATTATGTCTATCAAAATAGCTACGCTGAATGTGAATGGCCTGAGGGATCGGGGTAAGGTGTCCCGCCTGCTCCTGGATCTCTTGTCATTTGGTGTGGATGTCGCCGCGATCCAAGAGACTCACTTTGTTTGCAGAGTCAATGCGTGTGTGCTGGAGGACGACTTTGTCGTTTATTCAGCATATGGGGACCGGCTTGTCAGAGGAGTTTCTTTGCTGGTTAGACGTACTCTTGATGCGAAGGTGGACCTTGTGCATACCGATGCCGAGGGCCGGTTGATCGTGGCCGATATTGCCGTGAAAAGTGGTTCGTTTCGGGTCGTTGCGGTTTATGCGCCCAACGACCGTGAGGAGCGGGTTTCGTTTTTTCGGTGGTTGGGGCCGTTCCTAGTGGATTCATCGCGCTTAGTTCTAATGGGGGACTGGAATGCCATCCTGGACCCCAAGTTAGATCGGGGGCTGGGTGCTAGCGGGAAAAGGGGCGATCGTAGGTTGGTTGGTCTGATCGACGATTTTGGTCTCGTCGATAGATACCGGGTCGATCACCCCGGGGGGGGGGGATCTGGACGTCGGCTCGTACTTGGCCTCCTGGCAATCTTGTTAGCTACATGGACAGGATGTTAGTCAGAGGAGCCGACATAGATCTGTTCGATTGTCCCAAGTTCCACTGGATAGTCGATACGGACCATAAACTTGTTTGTGCCCGTGTGGCTTTAGACTATAGGCCTAGAATGGCTGGTTACTAGAAGTTCAATCTGTCTTTACTGGACAGGCGGGACTTCCGGGAACAGCTAACTAGCTTAGTGCAGCGGGAGCTAGTGAGGGCGGTTACCGGGAATAGGTGGTGGGACCGTCTTAAATGTAGAATTAGGTCTTTCACCACGGATTTCAGCAAACGGCTCGCCCGAGATAGAGCTGAAAAGGTGAAGTCACTTAGAGCTAGTCTTTCCCGGGTGGTGGCTGGCAGGGATCCCCTAGAGATAGCCTTAGCTAGGGAGGCCGTGGAGCGTTCGAATAGCGAGCGCTACATGGGCCAGGTAATTAGACATAGGTTAAGCAAGATGTCTTCCGAAGCTGTGAACATGGGCGCAGATCTACGCAAGGAAGAAGTCCGTTGAGGTGGCGATCGTTACATTCGTGAAGTCAAAACTCCGGAGGGACGTACTCTTCGGTCCACTGACGACATGTGCGAGGCGTTTCGGCGGCATTTCGAGAGCCGGTTTACCAAGGAGCCTGGTTTCGCAGCTATTTGGCTTTCGCCGACTGAAGCGGCTAGCTGCGAGGGAGAGATCACGAAAGGCGAGATCTACGCGGTATTGAAGAAGGTCGGCAGAGGCAAGTCGCTCGGTCTGGATGGTTTGCCCTATGAATTGTACTTGAGGCTGTCGCACATCTTTGTCCCGATTTTGACTGTGGTGTTCAACAACTGGTTCCGGCAGGGGTCCCTCCCCGACCAGTTTTCCAGGGGTGTGATCACGCTGTTGAAAAAGGGCAAGGATATTGGGAGGAAACTAGATGACCACAGGCCCATAACTCTGCTAAACACAGAGTTAAAGATTTTGGCCAAGATCCTGCAGGAGCGTTTGCAGTCAGTTGCCGAGTCTCTGTTGGGTCCGGAGCAGACTTGTTCTGTGAGGGGCCGAACAATTCAGAGCAACCTGCATCTGATCCGCACGATCATAGAGGGTGTAAAAGACGACGATGAGGCCGCGCTGATCAATTTGGATCAGTCCAAGGCATTTGATAGGGTTGACCATCGCTACCTTGCTACTGCCCTGCAGGCCGCCGGATTCGCAACCGACTTCTGCCGCTGGATTAGCCTCCTGTATCGCCCCCCCAGTGCTGTGGTACAGGTGAACGGGAAGCTGTCGGGCGCTTTTGCTCTGTCTAGGTCGGTTCGTCAGGGCTGTGCACTGTCGCCTCTACTTTATCCTTTGGCGTTGGAGCCTCTCCTTCGCCGGCTGAGGGGCAACGCGTGCAGTCCGGCCCTACGCGGAATCGCCGTTTCTGGAGGGGCTGGAGCCAGGGTTTCTGCGTACGCCGATGACGTATCTGCTTTCGTATCGTCCCGCAGCGACATCGAGGCGTTACAGAAGGCGCTTGACCGGTACGAGAAAGTGACAGGGGCCAAGATTAACCGCGACATATCGTCCGGCTTGCGACTAGGTGCCTGGAAGGGGGTCGATCTTCCAGGGCCTTTCAGTTGGACGGACGGTCCTGTCCGCATTCTTGGAGTGTGGTCTGGACCCGACCTCCAGCTGGAGAAAAAATGGTCTGAAGTACGAGCAAAGGTCGACGCCGCCGGTCAGACGGCGTCGACGGAGGTTGTCCGTGAAGGGCAGGGCGGAGGTGTGTGTTACATACATTTTCCCTCTTGTTCTTTATCGATTGTCCGTACTTCCTCTCTGTAAAGACCATCGGAAGGCGGTCGAGCGCTCGCTATCCTCCATTTTATGGAGGGGACGCGGGAATCTGGTCGACAGACGAGTCTGTGTACAACGTCCGTGTCATAGGGGTCTGGGAATGCCACACCTAATGAGCCACAAACGTACCTCGAGGTTGGCTTTCCTACGCCGCGCGTTGGCTGGAGGAGATTCGATTATGGCGGGGATTGTTAGGGACGCGTTCCCTTTCCTTACTATCAGTCCCTCCATCTCGCGAGCTGAGTGCCATCGTAAACCCTGGGATCAATCGAATTTCTTTCGCGAGTGTCGGTCGGCCTTGTTGGCTGTTCCTCGGTCCAGTGACCTTTCACGGCCTAGGAAGGTCTTCTATCGTCTTTTTGTGGAGGGGGCCGCGAAGGATACCCTACGTGATACCCTCTGCTTGTCGGAGGATGAGTTTCGCTCTTACTGGTCTTGGGCGCCAGCGGCGGATTACCTCAGTAACCCTGAGTTTTCGCTTACCTGGCAATTGGCTCGGAATCGGCTGCCTCTCAATGACAAGGTTTTCATATGGGGTTTGGCGGATTTTCCAGACTGTGTGGCCTTGGTTTAGAGGAAACGGCTTCGCACACCTTCTACTATTGCCCCCGGGTCCGCCCCTTATGGGACTTTGTCGGCGAGCTGACGGCTCGTCTCGCTCATTGATCGCGCATACGCGTGTGACAATGTGTCCCCCCGTATTCCGGGGTGAAACGAATGGTGTTTCTGACGTTGCTAGTTACGGCCCGAATGGTGATTTGGACGACGCGACAGGAGGAAGTCTTGCAAGGCACCCGTCTTTCTCATCAGGATCTGATCTGATTCTTTGAGCATCAGCTCAAGATGAGGATGAGAACTGATAGAAAACGCCTGCATTCGACAGTCTTCAGCGAAAGGTGGTTGACTGAGGCGGGCTTGGTTCATTTGAACTGGGCTAGCCTTGATTTTCTCTTCTAGATCAACCTATGTCACATCGGGGTGGTTTCTCGTGGAGCCCTCCCCTTGGTTAGGTTAGACAAGCTTTTGTGTACGTAGTTAATGTGAGTAAGTGTTGTTCCTGGCCTGTGCCTGGCTATCTCCTTTGTTATGATCCAAGTCGAGATTCCCAACCTCCCCAGTTTGTTGGCCCCACTTTTTATTTCGACTGGGTCAGCTTTCAATTTCCCATGTCCGTTTATATTTCCTCCTTTTCCTCTCTGTTAGCGAGAGAGCTTCTTGATTTTGTCCCATAGGCAGAATACAGCGGCCTCTCTGTTTTGAGGGTTGGACGGGCCCGACTAACATCTGTTATGTTTAATTTGAATTTTATGTTAATATTTTAGTTGATTATTGGTTTAATCTCCCTCCACTATCTTTTTTTCATCACAGATTTTTAAGTATTTATTATTATCATCAAATTTTTATAGCATGGGGCGCGTTTCGTAGGTCCCCCCTCGTGAGAATGCGGTATTTTGGTGGAAGGAGGCTTGAACAATGACGGACGAGTTCTTTTGGTGAATGTGGAAATTGTATGAAATGGTCGTGAATCCGATTAGCTAGGTATAAGATAGTAAGTGATGACCAGTCTCTACCACCCTTTTCCGGCCTTGTGCCACAATTTTGTATTTTTACAAAATAAATCCAAGTCACCAGGTGTGACTCCTGTCGAACTCTCTGCTTTGGCAGAGAGGAACTCGGACGAGGCTTTGCCGCAGGGCAAAGTTTCGTCCGGGGAGGTAGACAGTCCCTGAACCCATTTATACGGGTTATAATGGGCATATTTTGGGCCAGCCTACGGGCTCGGAGAGCCAACATTTAACCGGCATTTAACTTGCCATATACGACCCGGGGGGGGGGGAGGGGTTAAATATCGGAAGTCACCAGGTGTGAGTCACCAAGAGTGTATCACCGAGTGAGTCAGGACACCAGTGAGAGTAAGTACTCTCCAGTCCACATATTTTGTACTACGTTTCCGTGAATAATATGCCGTTTAACTTTATATCCGAGTCTGTGTAATTTTTCTATGGTTTCAACACCATAACAACTGGCGACGAGATTCGAAACGACCTCACGAAAGGGAAGACCAAAATTCACTCTTGCCGACCATAACAACTTGCGACGAGATATTGCGAATCACACAAAGGAAAGAACAAAAATATCCCGTGCCGACCATAAGAACTGAAGATCCAAAGAGAAACCTCTACCTGAAGAGAAAAAAGGGTCACGCCATAACTCTAAAGACGTCTTTAAAAAGATCCCAGTGTGTTAATCATAAGTCTAAAAAGATTCCACTGTGTAAATCTCAAGTCTGGCGAACAAAGTGAAATCTTTCACGAAAGAAAGTTACATATACAACAGTTACATATTAATACTCAACTGAAAAAAAAAACGGACACTCCAACCGAATGACAGACAACGTAAATACGAAAAAAGGCTTTGATGTGGACGTCGGATATATTTAGAAAAGTATAAAAGAAATATTTACTCAATCTAAAGTAAAACCAACAATTTGTAAATAATCACTAGTGAAAAATTGTAAGTAAGATTTTTCCCCTCATTGCTATAATTGTTCTTTGCTTCTCTTGACCACACAGAAAAAAAAAGAAAAATATATCTTTTTGGCAACGTGGTTGTTTATGGAAATTTTTTTATCTCCTTTTAGAGAAAAATTGAAACACTCAGACTGTATTAGAAAAAAAAATGTTTTTTTTAGTATTACCAACCAGAGCTGAGAAATATTAAGGAAAGGAATTACTTTCTTTTTCCCCCCTCTTTGAGAAGAAAAATTGTCTAAATTTTGTTTTCTTTCTCTCTGAAAACACGTATTTGAAGTCATTATGGAAGACTTTAAAACAATTATTGTTCAGATGATGAAGGCACAATTTGAACTGCAACAGAAGACTGAGGAACGGCAACAAATGTTGGTAGAAAAATTGCTCCTACAACAAAAAGAACAGGAAGAAAAACAAAAAGAACGGGAAGAAAAATTGCTCCTACAACAAAAAGAACAAGAAGAAAAGCAAAAAGAACGGGAAGAAAAATTTCAAGAATTATTTCTAAAGACTTTGGGTGAAAAGGATGTTATTGAAAACAACACTGCATTTTCTCACAACACAATTTGGAATTCTATGGAGGCATTTAATTATCTTCCTGAAGAAGATAAAACATTTGAAACTTTTTATAGAAGATATGAAGATCTTTTTGCGGTTGATTGTGAGGATTGGACGAACGCTAAAAAAGTTCGCTTACTTTTGAGAAAGTTGGGAACAGCCGAACATAGTAAGTTCGTCGATTACATTCTTCCGAAGAAAACAAGTGAATTAGGGTTCGACGAAGCAGTAAAACTTTTCTCTGGGTTATTTAGCACTAATACAACTTTATTCCACAAAAGATGGAAGTGTTTTAACTTGTCAAAACGGGATGACGAGGATTATCTTGCATTTGCGTCCATTGTTAATAAGCACTGTGACAATTTTCGTTTGGCTGAACTGACAGCTGACGATTTCAAATGTTTAATATTTGCCCAAGGTTTAGTCTCTGCAAAAAACTCGGAGATTAGACGGAGAGTTCTATCAAGACTAGAAAGCGAACCAGTTACAAAAACTAGCGGAAGATTGCCAGCGAGTAATCAGTGTGAAAAGCGATTCTGAAAACATCGAGGAATCAGGCATATCGTATGTTAGGAGAATTAAGTACAAGCCAAAAAATTACTCCCCTAAAAAAGGTAAAGAAAGCAAAGAGTACGCCCATTCACTATTTAAAATAGACGACCCTGTGAAAAACAAAACTTACCCCCTAGTCCATGTGGACGTTGTGGTGGACAACATTGGGAGACAGACTGTTTTTACCGAAACAAGACATGTAATAATTGCGGTAAAATTAGCCACAAAGGGGCGCACTGTAGAAATAAAAGGAATAACAGAAACAGAGTCAGACAAACTATATCAAACGAAAAAGTAGATAAGAATCTACGAAAATACATTGTAGTTAACATTCTAAACAAAACAGTTAAGCTGCAACTAAATTCTGGCTCGGATCTCTCAATCATTAATCTTCAGACTTGGAGGAAATTAAAAAAACAACAATGAAAAAGGCAAACAAAACAGCACGTGTAGTAACTGGTGACAAAATCAAATTTGATGGTGAGCTAACACTACCTGTAACACTGAATGGCATTACAAAGAAATTAAAAGTTTTCGTCCATAAAAACTTTGAGAATTTGTTTGGAACGGATTGGATGGAACGGTTTAAGTTGTGGGATCAACCAATCAACAATTTTTGCCAAAAAAGTGGAAAATATGACAACAGATACCCAAGACCTGAAAGAAGAATTAAAAGAAAAATTTCCCGAGTGTTTTCTCGGTGGGACTAGGAAAATGTAATAAAACAAAAGCCAAATTTGAGTCTAAAGAAAACGTTCAACCCGTTTTCAAAATTCAAAGAAATGTCCCATTTGCATCAGTTGAAAAAATCAACGAAGAATTAGACCGACTAGAAAATGCCGGTATACTATCCAGAGTGAGTTTTAGCGAATGGGCTGCCCCCGCTGTATACGTAAGAAAAAAGTCCAACCAAATTCGTGTTTGTGCGGATTTTTCAACGGACCTCAATGCGGCTTTAAAAGATTACCATTACCCTCTCCCCACACCGGAGGAGGAATTTAATAAACTAAATGGTGGGGAAACATTCTCCAAATTGGACTTAAGCGATGCATCCCTTCAGATCCCTGTTGAGGAGGAGTGCGCAAAACTTCTATGTATCAACACCCACAGGGGTTTATACAAATTTGACAGATTGGCTTTCGGAGTCAAAGTTGCACCCGCTATATTTCAGCAGGTCATGGGCACCATGCTGGGCGGCTTGGACTTTGCGTGTGCCTATGTAGATGACATTGTTATTGCAAGCAAATCTACCGAGGAACATCGCAAACATATCCACAAGTTTTTTGAAAGAATTCAGGATTTCGGTCTCAAAGTAAAAGAATCGAAATGCGATTTTTATATGAATGAAATAACGTATCTCGGGCATGTCATTGATAAGAATGGAAGACGACCTGACCCAAGGCGAGCAGAAGCTATCAAAAATAGGCCTGCCCCCCAAAACGTCAACGAGCTCCAAAGTTTTCCGGGACTTGCCAACTATTATCAAGTATTCATGAATAATATGCACGAGTTACGATGAATGAATTGTTAAAAAAGGGAAAAAGTTGGAACTGGACAACGGAGTTCCAGTCAGCTTTCGAAAAAATAAAAAATATTCTAACAGCCCACGGGATGAAGTGGAAGAACCCATCGAGATCATTTAAGACACATTTGACCTCGAACCCCCGCAACATACGCCTGAACAACGAAGGTCGGGGAGAAAAAGGAAATTCACCGAACCTTTGACAATTAACCCAAAGAAGAAAAGGTATTAACCCATTTTACCAATTAAAAGGCTTGGAAGGGGGATATTGTGGGAACCTGACATACCTACAAATGGACTCTTCCACACTTATATAATGTGGCTACCAATTTCTAATAAGGAGGAAGTCACCAAGTGTGAGTCTACAAGAGTGTATCACCGAGTGAGTGAGTGAGTGAGTGAGTGAGTGAGTGAGTGAGTGAGTGAGTGAGTGAGTGAGTGAGTGAGTGAGTGAGTGAGTGAGTGAGTGAGTGAGTGAGTGAGTGAGTGAGTGAGTGAGAGTGAGAGAGTGAGAGAGTAAGCCCTCTCCAGTCCACATACTTTGTACTACATTTCCGTGAATAATATACCGTTTAACTTTATATCCGAGTCTGGGTTATTTTTCTATGGTTTCAACACCATAACAATGTTGCAGTTTACAATTACTGGTTATCCCCCTTGTACTGGGAACGTTTGTTTAAAAAAACATCGTAAGCATAACAATTAATTCTAAAATAATTACAATAGAGCACGTTTAAAAAAACATATCTTTACAAAAAATCACCATCGCAGCAATTACAATTACATTAAGTCTGTCTTTACAATTCATCCTTGAGGATGGTCTCGGAGGAGATCGAAAGTACTTGGGTTAAAACAAGAACTTCCTTGATAAATTTCAATTTAATATCAATTAGAGAACTAGAACGGATTATTGTAAAAATAAACAAACATGCATATATTATTTAACGAGACACCCCCCCCCATATATATATATATATATATATAATTAAGTTGTTACTTATGTGATTTTCGAAATCGCTACTTGTTACGGGAAGACTCTGGATCCCAAACCGGTTCACCTAGGTGAGAGAAGCCGGTCCACCCTGCTGTTAACCCCACGCTCGGAAGTGAGCAGGAGAGATGAGTGAAGATACCATGGACCGAACAAGTGAGCAATGAGATTTTGGAGAGGATGCAAACAAAAAGGAAACTCATACTTAACAATAGAAAATTTCTAGGACACGTGATGAGAAAGGAGTGCTTGGAAAATTTGATACTCACAGGGCGGATAGAGAGAAAAAGGGACAAGGGAAAGCAACGCGTGACATACATAACGGGCTTAAGCAAGTGAATGGTAGAACAGTCTGTGAGAAATAACAAAAAGTCAAAGCTTATTGAAAGCTACAAAAAGACAGAAGGAAGTGGAGAGCCATGATCGCCTACGTCCTGAATGGACACGGCACATAAAAGAAGAAGAATTAATACCGAATTCTATAAAGCTACGGATTTTTTTAGAAACTTACAAATAATTCTTGATTTTGTCTTTTAGAAAACTAATTTATACGGGATTTTATTTTAATTTTTATAATACCGCATGTTAAAGTAGACAATAATGAGTTTTAAAAAAAGCTGTTAGCATTAAATCATTTGTCCTTCGAATTTGTTAAAGAATGATGCGAATTTTGTACTTGGACACCTCTATGGGTCACCAATCGAGCGCATACAAACCTTTGAGTCTACAACCCAACGCTTTAACCTTTCAGCTGCGTCTGCAAGTGTGGAAGGATTGCCATTCGCTGAACACATAATGATTTCTTTATGGGAATTAAGCACGCGATAAGAGTCAGAACATTTATCGCTGGCAAGCACAATATGGAAGCTGAGGTGTGTCTATTCAAAATGTTGGCCTTTAATGGTTCAATAACAGTAATCCTTAAGACAAGGAAATATGTTAAATAGAGTGGAATACGAATGTTCTGCAGTAATTTAAGAATTACCAAGGATCGTGCCAATGTGCTGAGCCTCATCTTCAGACACATAGAAAATAGAAAGTAGAGAATGGCAGTTTTATTTAAAGAGCAGACCTGTAGGTAAAGAAAACTTACCTTGAATTTCTATTTAATCAGGAATCAATACAGAGATATAAAACGAAAATAAAGTCGCTACCTCATCATTAGACAGTTTTCCACACTTCCATTAGATATTTGTGAAAAGACAACACTTTATTGCTTAACACTTAATAATCGACCGCGTTGTTCAAGAACGTCCAGAATTCGCTCTACCTGGGGGGGGGGGGCAACTTTTTCTCTATTTGTGGGTCGTTCGTATTTTTACAAGAAATAGAAGAAAGTGTATTTTTTCAGAATAAATTGAAGTTCCAAGCAGAGTGGTAATAAAAATAAATGATACTTGTTAATACATTTGAATCCAGTGTCTCAGTTACGCACTCTAGAAACAGTAGCTTCCATAAATAGTGTCAGTAATAAAAGCTTTGATTTTACAAAGCGCGGATATTAAAATCAAAAAAGTAAAGAAATTTAAATATCTGGGAAGTATTCTAACAGAGGACGGAAAGTACGACACTGAGGCCCGAATACGCATTTGGATAGCCGAAGATGAATTCCAAAAGCTAAGAAAAGTATTAAGAGACAAACAAATTTCATTAGGAACAAAGAAAAGAAAACTGAACTATTACGTGATATATGTCCTCCGGTATGGCAGCGAATACTAGACAATCTCCTCTAAAATGAAGAAGAGACTTGAAACCCCAAAAATGTGGTTCTACAGAAATATGCTGTGGATACCATGGAGCGAAAATGTGAGCAACAACAAGGTTTTGGAGAAAATAGAAACCAAAAGGAAACTTGTACCTTTTTAGAAAGAGACAGTTGAAATTTCTGAGACACGTAATGAGGAAGGGGGGCTTGCAAAACTTGATACTCACGGGACAGATTGAGGAAAAGAAAGACAGAGGAAAGCAGCGCGTAACATGATGAGCTTGAGGAACTGGATGGCAGAACGGGGTTTGGGAGAAATAACAAAAAGACAAAACTTATTACGAGCTACAAGGGACAGGAAAATGTGGAGAGTCACGATTGTCTACGTCCTGAACGGACACGGCATATAAAAGAAGAATAAAAGCTAGTTGAAATTATTGTTTGCCTTCGCCTTTGTTCCCTTTTCAGAGGAAACAGTAAAGCAAAACACATTTAGCAACAAGCTTTGCCTACAAATATTGTCTTACTCCTATTTTGTCAGGCACGATACGATTTTGCAAATCGGTTACCTTTTCGAAATCAACGTTTGTAATGTGTAAATGGGCATCTGAATAATAGCAAATTGCTTGTTGTGCTGGGGGGTACTAACTATAAGTGTTCTTGTGAACACATTACGGAACAATAAGGATAATATTACTATATAAATAATTGGGGACGCCCAAAACACACAAGTACAGCAATTTAACAGTGTGGGGAATGTTATAACAGAAGATGGAAAACGTGGCATAGAAATCCGAAGGTACGTTGAAATAGAAAAAAATGCCTTTCAAAAGCTAAGCGTGGTATTAAGAAACATGATAATTTCTTTAGAAACAAAGAATGTACTGAATTGCATGTAATATCAATCCTTCTACATGACAGCGAATGCGGGAAAATCTCCTCACAGATGAAGAATAGACTTGGGACAATGAAGATATGGTTCTACAGAAGGATGTTGAAAATATCATGGATAAAGAAAGTAAGGGACGAGGAGGTTTTAATGAAAATGGAAACAAAAAGGATATTTTAAATTATATTCAGAAAGAGACAATTGTCTGGAATATACAATGAGGAATGAGGGCAAGAGGGGTAGAAAGAAACAGGGACTGGGAGTACCTAAAGAGCTTGTTCAAATGGATGTCAGAAAGAAGATTGAGGGACAGTAAAGAAACTGACATTACTTAGAGCTCAAAAAAGATAGGAACTTGTGGGGAGCTATTATCATATACCGAAAGAGCTTGTGCAAATGAATGACAGAATAAAGACCAAGAGGTATAGTAAGGAAACAGATATTACTTGGAGCAAAAAAAGGAGAGGAACTAGTGGAGAGCTATTATCATATACCAAAAGAGCTTGTACAAATGGATGACAGAATAAAGACCAAGATGTATAGTGAGAAAACTGACATTACTTGGAGCTAAGGAAACAGACATTACTTAGAGCTAAAACAGGATAGGAACTTGTGGGGAGCTATTATCATATACCAAAAGAGCTTGTGCAAATGGATGACAGAATAAAGACCAATAGGTATAGTGAGGAAACTGACATTACTTGGAGCTAAAACAGGATAGGAACTTGTGGAGAGCTATTATCATATACCAAAAGAGGTTGTACAAATGGATGACAGACTAAAGACCAAGAGGTATAATGAGGAAACTGACATTACTTGGAGCTAAAAAAGGATAGGAACTTGTGGAGAGCTATTATCACCTACCAAAAGAGCTTGTGCAAATGGATGGCAGAATAAAGACCAAGAGGTATAGTAAGGAAACAGGCATTACTTAGAGCTAAACAGGATAGGAACTTGTGGAGAGCTATTATCATATACCAAAAGAGCTTGTGCAAATGGATGGCAGAATAGAGATCGCGATGGCTAGTAAGGAAACAGATATTACTTAGAGCTAAAAAAGGATAGGAACTTGTGGAGAGCTATTATCACCTACCAAAAGCCCTTGTGCAAATGGATGGCAGAATAAAGACCAATAAGTATAGTAAGGAAACTGAGAGTATCTGGAGCTAAAACAGGATAGGAACTTGTGGAGAGCTATTATCATATACCTAAAGAGCTTATACAAATGAATGGCAGAATAGAGACCAAGAGGAATAGCAAGGAAACTGACATTACTTAGAGCTAAAAAAGTATACGAACTTGTGGAAAGTAATGGTCGCCCACATCCTGAAAGTACCCGGCATATAGGATTTCATCACAAAGTTTGTTGCAAAGAAATCCGAGAAGACTGTTTAAAAGAACCCTTTAAAGAATGCACATGCTATTCGCTCAGGGGTGCATTATCAATGTAAAGCAAATTGCAACCTTAGACATGTTAAGTATCATTTAACGTCAGAACTTGTGCAGCAGAATACATATATTTACCCCCTTGCCTTAGCTAATCACAATATTAAGAGCCGGTGTTGTGGTTGTAAAATATATATTATAAACAACCAATTATATACAGGGCGTATCAAAAAAACTTTTACAAAATAAGGATAAAAGTCCACAAAACATATGTCCGCAAATCCTTAGTTTTTGTGTTATTAATTTTAAAGAAAGTTTGCGATAGATGGCGCTGTGTAGCCATTAGACCAGGTTACATATATCATTCGTGTACATTCGTGGCTTGTCTGTTTTCAAAGTTTAACGTGTGTAGTAATGAGTTAACTGAGAAGTGTTCTGTTTAACAATGGCAGGATATTCATATCGTCATCAGGCAGATATGATTTTTACGTATGGCCGCGCGAATGGTAATGGACGCGAGGCTTCATAACTTTATCAGATTGCGTTTCCAGACCGAAGACTGAGTCATCCAACCTTTGTTGCTCTTTATCGTCGTTTCCTGAAACAGGATCCCTGGCACCACAAATTATGATTGAGGAAGACCGAGATCCACTCGTACACCTGACCACGAAGAACACTTTCTACAGGCTTTCGGAGACGATCCAGGTATCAGCACACGTCAAGTGGTCCTAACATGTCGTATATCTCATAGTACCGCATGGAGGTTACTTCAAGAGCAGCTCCTGTATCCGTATCAACTGCAGCGTGTCTTTCACCCTTTGATCACTCAACACGGGAGAACTTTTGCCGATAGTTTATTACACAAATTGTCGATCCGTTGTTTGTCTCTTCAGTCTTGTTAAATGATTGGGCAACATTTAGAAGAGATGGAATACTAAATTTACACAACCAACATTGTGGGTGAATCGGAATCCCCATGGTGCAATACAGGCTAGACATCAGCATCAGTCTACGATTAATGTGTGGGCTGGAATTGTAGGTGACTGTCTGGAAGGTCCATATGTTCTCACAGCACGTCTTACAGGATCTGTCTACAGGGACTTTATTTCGAACACATTCCAGACCTGCTAGAGGATGTACCCCTGCTAATAAGATGACGCATGCAGTTCATGCATGATGGGGCTCCAGCACATTTTTGTCATATTGTTGCCGATGCACTGGTTGGCGTATACCATGAAAGATGGATAGGTAAGGGGGACCTTTTCCATGGCTGGCACGTTCCCACGACCTCAATCTTTTGGTTTTTTTTATCAGTGGACCTCCTAAAATAGTTGGTTTATGCAGCAGACATTAATAATGCGGACGCATCATCAACGTGCCATGGGAATATTTGAAAGGGTCCGCCAGTCAATGATCCGACGGGTGATTGGTGTGTAGAAGCAAACGGAGCACATTTTGAACATGTATCATGAGTTAAGGTACAACAGTGGCCTTTGGACATATGTTTATATGGATATTTTACCTTGTTTTGGTGTCAGGGACATGTCCCAAAACTTTGCAAAGTTATTTTTGGATTGTATCTTGAATTGTACATTTAACTGAGTCTACTGTATCTAAAAATCATATATCTGCTCACGATATCGATATCCTGCCATTGTTAAACGGAACACTTCTCAGTTAATTAACTACTAGACACGTTAAAGTTGAAGACTAGCCACAAATGTACACGAATGAAAAATGTAACCTAGTCTACACGGTTACACAGCACTATCTATCGTAAATTTTTCTTTAAAATTAATAAATAAAAAACGAAGGATTTGCGGACATATATTTGTATAGACTTTTGTCCTTGTTTTGATATGAGAAACCCGCCCAAAATTTGTGAAAGTATTTTCGATTAACCCTGTATAAAGATTTTGTATATTAATCCATTTGAACCGTGTTATGATCGAAAGAGAGAACGGAAGTCAATAAAGAAGAACAGAAGATTTTGTTTAATTGTATTTTTCCCGCCCTATTTTATATTGTCTGTTGATATTTAAAACATTATAATATTGTAGGTTTTTTAAAGGAAAAAGACCAGATGTAATAAATTTAGGCAATAAAGCAACTAAATAACGAAATTATTCAAAAGGAAAAGAAATGCACATAAAGATTTTAAAAATGACTAAATTTTCTGTAAGTGATTTACGTGAACCAATTCAAATTCACTTTACATATAAAATTCTGTGACTTTCGTCAGTCCGTTCCCCCGTCCTCTAAAATAGCCATAAAGTTGAAACCAAATTTGGAGAAGTGCAAACAGGTAAGGGAGTAGAAAGTACAGTTAGTCTTATTAGGGTGCATAGCTTAGTACAATATTTTGTTTTGAAAAATTAAAAGTTTTATTATGTAAAATACAATATACTCCCACTATTTGAAAAACAATTTCATGATTAAAATAACAAATACTTATTTAATAAAAATGCAATATTGTTTTTTTTGCATATCTTTTCTTTAAGTTTTTATATAAACAAGAATTCAGTTTTCAGTTCGCCCTGCGTTTACGATAACTACAGGTTGCCCCACAAAAAAGCAGGAAATTTTAGATTTACTATATGATGAAAAAAATTAACTATATATTTAATGATTAAAATAACCGCGAAGTAGGGTTTTTGTTATCGTATTTTTCCAAACAGATCAGGTTATTTAAATTTCATTTGCGAAATTGAACAAAATGTAGAGTTTGTAAATCTCGACAAAAATGTTAGCGATAACTTCACCAATAATGTGAGGATTTCAACGCGCGTGTTGCAAGAAAAAGAATTTTCTTGCAACACGCGCGAAAAATTCATAACTTGAGTCGTGGTTAGCAAATAGTCGAACATTTGTGTTGGCGTCCTTGGTCATTTTATGAATCATAGATATTGATTAGCAGAAAATCTATTGCTCAGCTTGTTTTCACCTTGTAAGCTAGTGATTTATTGCATACATGTGTTCTCTCATATACTTTACCACTGGCCTCTACCTGTTGGAATTATATTCCCAAAAACATACGCAATTTAAGAGAAGGTAAGTATATTTGTGACGAATGTAGTATCCAATTAATAGACACTGAGTCGTTATTATAATATAAGGGAAGAATGAATTATAAGATAAAGTATGTTTAATAAAAAATGAATTTAATGACAGTTATTTGTAAGATTGTTGCTGTTTGAATGGTGGCAAGGGTTTGATTGAGTGCGCCAAATGGTTTGTTGGCAAGAGCGAAGTTCTAAAGTGCATAGCAGGTGCCGCTGAGTACTTTTGACATCGGTAAAAAGGGTGTAAATATCTGTGATGTCAGATGCTATGATTTAGAGTCAACAACAGCTGCATGACTCTGGGGCTAACTTATCGCTCTGCAATGTTAGCGATCCTCTCTGAGGATTGTGTAAATGGTCACTCTGTCGTTAATCAGCTGACATCTGCCTGCTACCATCTTTAGTGAGCTACTGAATTTGCTTTATAAATATCAGTTCGACCCGATAAATATGATTTTAGATGGGTCCAACGAAGCTTTAGAATTGACGGAGTCTGATTGGTCAAAAATTGTTTCGCGTGCTTGGCTTACTCAGCGATTTTCAACGATCCTATCATTTCAACAAAATTGATTTCTTCTTTTTTCTGCGTCCTTTGAAGTCAACACATTTAATCTTCCTATACATTTCCAATGTTACTTGTTTACAGATTAAACACGTTTGTTCTTTGCTTAATAATATTAGAACGATGTCAACATATGTTTGATATATGAAAATGAATCATAACGTGATACAAAATTTCATAATATCATTTAATGAAATTTTATTGAATAATCAAACGTGTCACAACAAAGAAGCGTGAAATGTTTCAAATTATTCAGTTTGCATTGTCAATAGCTTTTAAACATCGAACTTGACTAGATTCATATTCAGCGTAAATATTGAAAAGACTTTAACTCAGAAGTAACTGATATGATAAAAGGAAGCAATTAAATTTATGCCTGGGAAATAATCTATTTTATTCATTCGTTTTGGAAACCAACGAAACTCGCGTTTTAACGTTAGAATTAATAATAAAGTTACATTTATTTCAAAGGGGAGAAAGAAAGAAAGCAAGAAAGTTCCATCCTCTGACCTAATATGGCTCAATGGGGCAAGATACTGCTTCGTATTATTCAACACCTCCAAAATCAAGCTAATAATGTTTCAACATCACAGAGCAGACTGCGTTTTCTCTAGTCATAGTGGATGGCTGTGACCTCAATATGGCTCCTTGCCTGAAACTTGGATTGGACCTCAAATTCACTCCAGAACTTAAGTGGAACACGTATAGAGGAATCCATCGATTAATGCCTTTTTGATTAATGCGTTTTCGATTAGTGAGCTAACATTTTTACATACCAAAATTCGGTTAGTGCCTGCATAATACTTGATTTGTGTGGTAAAACATTCTTCAGTTTAACCATAATAATTGAAAATTGATTTTTTTATGGTTACCGATTAATTAAAAAAAATATAATTTAAAAATGGAAAATGGGTAACGATTTTGTTTGTCAAGTATTACGTTGTCTAAGTAAATACAGTCGCGGTAAAAAAAAAAATGAACGGTTATAAATGGATAAATTTTATGATATAAGCCGAGAGTAAAAATACATATTTGAATATTTTTCTCTATTAAGTTTTTTTAAAAATATTTTGACATTTGTTGAAGGTCTGAAAGGATTTTTTAAAATTTTTTGTTAAAAAAATGAACGATTTAATTAGATGCAGAAATTTACATTTATTAAAAATATCGAAATATAAAAGTTGTGCATTTACTATGGAAAGATTTTAAATAAAATTTTCAGCTTAAAATTTAAAGACTTAAAAAGTTTTTTAAAATCTAAAATTTTTAAAATTTAAAAGCTTAAAATTTAAGCTTAAAATTTTTTGTTTAAAATTTTCAGCTTAAAAGGTCAGATTATATGTTTTGAAAATTTGAAGGGACAAGATCAGAAGAATACCATTTGGCGAACCACTCAAAATAAACTTTTCATAAAAAAGCAGATTAATATACATTAATCCATAGCATTTTATTGTATATTCTTATATGTGCCTGCATTTTAAAAAGTACACAAAAGTAGTCATTTAATGACAATCAATCTTGATTGGCTATTGGGTCTTGTATTGGGTGAGCAATTGTATAAAATATGTTCTTTGACAGGGTTAAATAGATGTTTTCATTTTGAATCAATACATTAAATGTTAAAGCCTTTCACGCGCTCTGATGATCGAATTTTCATACAATATTTCGCTTCACATAGCGAGTTCATGTAAATGTTAATTTTCCTTACAAGAGAACAGTGATGTGCGGTTGGTGTAATGGATAATGACTTGAATGAGAAATTGGAGTACCGAGTTCGAAATTCCCTTACATGCAATTACCCTTGTGAAAGGTATGAATCCAGCTATAAGTTAAATCAGTGGTTCCAAATTGTTTTTTTCCTGGGTCGCATTTTCAAAATGAAAATTTAATCGCGCCTCACCAAACTGTATGTGATAAAAAGTACGTTTAAAAATAAAAGAGAACGGAAAAGTTCAAGGGAAATAACCGCGGATCTTAGTTACTATATTCTTAATACTTGATATAATGCAAAAATAGCACAATGATAAAAACGGTCAATAATTATTTATAACGATTTAATACTGGGACTCATGTATGCAATTACAAATAATCCATAATAATATTTAAAATTTTGAAATCATATTTATTTTTGGCATATGAATTTTTTCTATTTCTAAATCTTTGATTGTCTTTCAATCATCCTGCCTCAACTGCTATCCCCTTCCCCAACACCGTAAAAAGGTTGATAAGCCGTAAAAACAAATAAAATCAAAGTGATTTTTTGCATTACACATTTGCAATAAAGTCCGTATAAGTTTTTCTACTTTTATTGTAACTATATATGTAGATGGTGATATATCAGAAGTGCCGAAAAGTTCTCCGCCCAACTCAAGTCTGAGAATATGATCAAATAACAAACTAGAACATTTTCTTGGTCGGGCTGAGAACTTTTCAACAATCCCTCATAAAATATCATTAAACTCGACAAATTCATTAAAGAAGATTGATAGCAAAATTTAAGAGAAGCAAACTAGAAAAAGACAGATAAGTAAAAACGAAGATTATAAATAAAATAAGAGAGAAAAAATACAGGAAAACAAATAAATACAAGATTCATTGCAGAATTTTTAAAACTTTTTCAGGAGAAACTCTTATTAATTTCAAAGAAGTAAAAAAACAAAAACAAACTCTAATCCCATTCAAAGTCTGATAGTCTGACTTCAATGTAGCGCTCCAGCCACTTCGTCATTGGAAGTCACCCAAAGTGAAGGTGTCCAGGATCCTTATCACAGCCTTCTTCATCTTTTCAGTGTCTCCAAAACGACTACCCCTGAGGTTCTTCTTTCGTTTGGGGAAACAACCAAAAATCACATCGAGCACTATAAGGCAGACGAGAGACAGTATTGATGCCCATCGCTGTCAACACAAAACATTATTCCAGAGCGAGCTTCCAAATTGTCTTCACGTCCCGGCAAACTAGTCAGCTGTAACATGCAGTTTCGTAGGATCTGTTCAAAGAGATGTTGCAACTGTCTCCTTTAATCTGGAATAGCAAAAGTTGGCAGGCCAACTTATTAGATATATATTAATGATATACTAAAATTACAGTAATCTAGGATAGTTGTAACTGTCTCTGGTAAAAAGAAAATATATTTTCTGGAATGCGCCTCGTATATATTAAGTAGATAAAATTAAATATTTTAATCTGATTTTAAGCAAGAAAAATTAACATATCATTTTATTGTAAACATGTGACAAAAATTGTCTAAATTAAAACAAAATATGTGAACTTAAAAGTAAAACATACTTTCAAATATTCAAATGAAGTCCTCTGGTAAAACCTGGAGAGAAACTATAAAATGTAGTAATTATTCGTGTATAATGCGCTCCCCTAACTCATCTTCTTAAACCTATAATCGACCATCCTGAAAATGCACTTAAAAACCACAAAATAGAGAAATAAAATATTTCTTATATAATACGCACCGATTTTTTAGAATTTGCAGCAGCGAAATTTCGCAAAAATTGAATATTATTCAACTTTTAATCCGATTTGTATAGACTAAAATATGAATTTATGTGGTTTGCATTATGTTTGACGAGGTGTTTCGGCGAACTACGATCGCCAGAGTCGCTGCACCGTCTCGATTTCTCACTGACAATCAAATGCCGTCTTTCGAACAGGCTTGTAATAATAAATGGCACAAGGTATGAGACCTGTATCGGCTACATTTTATTGTCTGCAACGGAAATTTTGGTAACCACTCGTCAGTGATGGAGGGAAGCAAATTGCCCTATTCTATTTATTTTGGCCATCCACTCGCTACCAAGACAAAAAATGTTGGAGGAAGGAACTCCATTCTTACTGGGAAATCTCGCCTTCTTACTAGTTCCCGATTAGTCAATTCAAAGTCCAATGAAAACTTCGCCACACATACATATAACTTACTTTCTGTCGTAACATCCCGAATATGGTAACGCACATGCACAGAAAAAGTTAATATTTAGTTCTCGTGTATAGTACACACACATAACTTTTTCGTTTAAAAATCTGAAAGAAGTGAGTATTATACATGTGTATGCAGTAATAGAAAAAACGAGCAAGAAAAATACCAATAAACGGAATTGTCAATGTGACAAATCCAAGTGATGTCCACAACTTTTTATCTCGTGTGATTCTTAGCAATTTTTCTCCTTTTGGTAAACACCACCATTCCACCATCCATTCAAACAAGCCCGCCAGTTAAGTGGCTCGCTATCTTCCCCTATCTCTCTTGCCCTTAATAAGTCCCGCCTTCCTTCCTCATTATTTGTCCAAGGATTTTCAGCCGTCTTTTCCTGATTTTGAGTGGAAGTTTTCTTTCTGCTGCCATTTCCCTGTTGCTTACTTGCTCCGTCCATGGAATTTTCCGCATTTCTGCAGCTTCTAGTTTTTTCCTCATCCTTAGAAAAATTGTCCAATATTCACTGTTATATATAATGACGGATGCCACATATCAAAATCTATCACTATTTCTTTGTTTCTAACGATTTTTTCCTGTTTTTCAGCACCTTACTTAGCATTTGAAATTCCTCTTTCGCTCGTCCAACGCGGATTCGGATATAAATGTTGCATTTTCTATCTTCTGTTAAAAAGCTGTAATGATCATATTCTTACATTCATATTACAGCTCGAAACTGTCATGCTACATCATCAGAATCGAATGACCCTCATTTCCTACATGTTCCTAATGTAAGAAGCTTTTCCTCGAGAACTACTACTTTGTGAAACAAACTCCCGCGTGGGCACTTCCCTAAATGCGACAATCTTAACTTCTTCAAGTTAAAAGCCGATCGTTATCTATCCTCCTTATCATCATAATATTCTTCTTCATGTGTCGTGTCTCTCTATGACGTGGGTGACCATGCCTCTCCACAACTTCTTTTTCTAACTCTAAGTAATGTTTATCTCTTTACACCCCCTTCTAGTCTATGTTTTGCTGTCTATTTACACAAACGTGTTACTTAGATTACACAACACTTCCCTCTGCTCCATTTATCTTCAATATCTCCTGTGAGTGTCAAATTCTCAAAGCCATCTTTCCTCATGATGTATCTCTTCTTGGTAAGAAGTACAAATGTTGTTTTGGGTTCCATTTCTCTTAAACTACCATTTTGATTCTATGTTCGGTCCGTGGACTTCTTCTCATCGTCCCTCTGTAGAAGCTCATTTCTATTGTTTCAAGTCTCCTCTTCGTCTACAAAGAAATTGTCCGGCATTCAATACCATATAGAATAATTGATATCACATAATAGTTCAGCACACGAAATTTTCCTGTTTCTTAATACTTTGCTTAGTTTAAGGTTACCATAAATAAAATGTTAAGAGCGAATTTCGTGTGATAGGGCTATACACCTCAAGTGACGTATTGACAAGTTTTATTTTAATCAAAGTCAGAATCTTCCATTTCAATATCTTTATTCTTCTCCTTGATTATCAAAGCGACAACACTTGTATATATAATGTTGTTTTTGGCTAATTTGCATGGATCTAAAGCACAACCAATAGCTTGACGAACACACAAAGCAGTAAAGGGGAAATGTGATAATCATCAAGATGACTTAGTTTTATTATATATCAGGCAATTTTTTCTTTTTTTCCGTTTTTCTTCCGTTAGTCCGTTCTTTAGTCCGTCCGTTCGTTCGTCCGTCTAAAATAGTCATACATTGACTGATCGAAACCAAAGTTTTGGGAGAATTGCAAACAGGTAAGGGGGTAAAAAGTACAGTTGGTTTTACTAGGATGCGTAGTTTAGTACGATAAATTTTCATCATTTTTGGAAAAATTAAAATTTTTATTTAACATACAAAATACTCCCACTATTTAAAAAAAATTTAATGATTAAAATAATAAATATTTATTCAATAATAATTCAATATTGTTTCTTGCATACATCTTTAAATTCTTAATATACAAGATATCCTTTTCCAGTTCGCCCTGCGTTTACAAGAACTATACACAAATTATAAGGCCAAATGCCAGAAAAAGTTGGAATTTGGCTCCAGAAAGAAATATTTATGCATGGCCAGTTTTATGTTGCATGGTCGAGAGTAAGAAATTCTAGGAATTTATTCTGCGCTGTTAAAAAGGGGAAAGGAATAAAATAAATTTTCTTAAAGAAATTATTAAGCCACGAAGTAGGATTTTTGTCAAAGTATTTTTCCAAACAAATCAGTTTATTCAAAGTTCATCGATTGCTTTGCAAAAGTGAACGAAACGTAGAGTTTGTAAATCTCAACCAAAATGTTAGCGATTACTTCGACAATATTAAATACTGTGGTGATTTCCACTGACATCAATGTCCAATTTTCTCCCCCCCCCCGCTTCGGTATGGACGGAGATCTAAATGATATGGACGGAGATCTAAATGATATGGACGGAGATCTAAATGACTAAACGCGCTACTCTTAATGATTCACAGGCTACAATTGCTGTCATATTTTCTGTTTATATTCCCGAGAATTGTAATTATTGACAGTATTTATATTGTTCAGACTATTGTCCTCATTTCCAAGTTTTGTTCACCTCTGCTGTGGCCAGGTATTGAACTCACAACTCTTTGGCTCAAGTCACTGGATTATCAACGCTTTTATCCACTGGGTCAGATATAGGGTCAATCCGATAAAAGTGGATTGCTTCAACCAACGCTGGGCCATGTGATAAACATTCCTTTTCATTACAACACTTTCACTGATTGCAAAACTGCCCTTTTCAGGACAACGTTCTTCTCAACCCCTACATGAGCACGAGAGATGTTTTTTTTTGTCTAGTAAACTGTAACCTTATTTTTGTTGATGTATTTTCTATATATATAACATTTTTTCTAATATACAAGCAGTAACAAACTTTCCTTTGTCTGTTAATCTAATTTTATAACGAGTCACGTTCCCTCCAAAATATCGGATACCAGAACCAATTTCTGGAATGTTAGCACAACGACTATATACGATAAGGAGATACATTGAAATCAGGTGATCATATGTGGAGAGGAAATTATCAACTCCCTCGGTAGGCCTGGCCTAGAAATGAATGTCATCTGGGAAGCGACGATTAAGAGAGAAAGAAATGCACCTCATGAGTTCAGAGATTAAGTTCAAGGCTGAAGCCTAGTAGGTTGAAGCATTCGTTAAGACATACGTGGTTCTCTGACAATTGTGAGTTTAGTCCACTGGTCGGGTAGTACGGAAAAATAATAAACTCTGGTTTCGGGAAACAAGCGACATATAAGTGAATAAGACTTATAAGGGGATTAACGGATATGTAATATCTGCTTAAACGTAACGAGGATAATCTATCCCCGTGGATTGAATATAGAGGTCACTTTAAAATTTCGAGTTATTTTCGTACTGAGTATGAAGATAACTGGTGAACCTGGGAAGATGTAGTTCCACAAAACCGCCAATCTAATTTTATAACGAGTCACGTTCCCTCCAAATATAGGATACAAGAACCAATTTCTGGAATGTTAGCACAACGACTATATACGATAAGGAGATACATTGAAATCAGGTGATCATAATCTGCTGCTGGATGTAATTTATCGTCATACCCAGGACTATAAACTGTTTGAAAGAAAGATTCGCTTTAATGTCAATGTTCTACCATTTTTGACGCTAATATTTTTCAAACCGTTATTCAGCTTTTCTAGACGCTTTCGTTGTGGTTATTGGCTTTATAAAAAGCTGACTTTTTTGTGTATGAGTTTTTGTTACTTTATTTCATTTTCGCGTTCTAAAGCATTTGTTTTTCATGATAATGAAACAAAATCATTCAAATCAGTGATTAGAAAAAATCAAACACGTAAAAATGAATGAATCTTTTCCCCAAGAGTGAAACGGCAATGAAAGAGAATGGATGACAAAATAAATAAATAAAGAATGCCAATAGAAAAAATAAATTGACTTTCTGTGGTTTGTTACATTGTAAAACAGGGACACCATCTTGTATCGCAAGCAATAAAAGCCCCACAAAATTTGATGATCCGTCCTCATATTGTGGCATAAAATCCAGGAAACGTATCGATTAAATACAGTTATTTGATCGATACCAAATAATGGATTTTGGCCTTTCAATTCGCGACATGGAAAACATCAATAAACCTTCGTTTTTGGCAACAAATATAATTCTCTGACGATATTGCCGTGTTTTCCCTTTCATCTTTTCTCTCCGTCTTTTTTCTCTCTTTCTCTCACACATGCACATATAATCTCTTCTTTTAGCCTCTTCTCTTACGTTCACATATCCAGGCTCTCACCTCTCGCTCTCTATTTCTTTTTACACATACAGTCTTATTCCTCCTACCTATTCAGTTTCCCTTTTCTCTCTTTCTTACGGAGACATATACCATTCCTCTCTTCTGTCTTTTTCTTAGGCACACATAAACAATCTCCTTTCTTTCTCTTTCATACATATATAAACTCACACTTTTCTCACTATTTGTTATGCACATATAATTCTCTAGCGCGCACACACACACACACACACACACACACACACACACACACACACACACACACACACACACACACAGAGCATATTTCGTATAGAGAAAAACGTTAAAATTCATCATGCTTCTGCCGTGTGACGATGGCCTAGGGTTAAGATATCTGACTGATGTCAAATCAGTCGTGTTTCGTTTTCGGTTTGAAGCAATCGCACGTCTAGCCATACTGAGGAGCTGTGATACAGCGGAACAGTCGTCTGTCTGAAGTACTACACATATATCTATATATATATATAGAGAGAGAGTGTCTCTCTCCCTTTCTTATTCGCGCATATGCAATCTTTTTTATGCGCATACACACCGCCTCGATCTCTATTTTCTTTTGAATCGAAAATTGTATCCTGTTAATTTTGAGGTTAACTCTTTATTGTTCTCCCGTTTTTTCTGTATCTTATTTTTTTCGGAACTTTTTTTTCGCTTTACTTTCTTTTCGTTGCTTTCTTCTCTTTACTCTTTTTTTTACTCTTTGTCCTTTAAGCTTTGTTCTTTGTTACATTTGCGATTTTTCTTTTAGCGTGCTGTTTTTTTTTTGTAATGTTTTTAATATCTCCCAAAAAACATATTTCTTGGTTTCATCGTTTTACCGTTCTCTTTTTTCAAATACTGCTAAACCTTATTTTTTCTCTTTGCTGATTGGTTAATCTTCTGATAACGTCATATCTTAATTGCGTTTCATCATTCAATAGGCGAAGGTTTTCCTTGTTCATTGTACATGATAAGATAAACAATTCCATTTTATGTTTGTTTATTTTTAGGGCAAACGCTTAGCAAAGTGCACTTAAAATAATCAAATTTTGATGAAAACCGAATTTATCAAAGTTAAGCCAAAATATTCAAAATCAATGCCATTTAAAAATATTAGAAAATTTGAATTAAAAATTCAAAAGCTGATTGTTTCAGTGCCATTTTCTGAGATCGGATATTTTCGCAAAATGTTTTACAAGCCAAAACATGTTGCTCTTTGTCAAGGAGGTGCTGATGGGATTTCATTTTTGCAAACCTTAAGTGGAGAAAGGTGTGACTGTTGAATTTGGTAAAATGCGGCACAGCTTCTCTTGCAGAGTAAGATTAAAATTGAAAATCATGGCGCTGGCAAAAACGTTAATTCCTTAGTGCTTAGACAGGTAGACATTCGAATCTCCCCTTTACACACAAATGGACTCACCCAAGGTATATATATATACTACTACCAGTGAATACCCGAAGAGTCAAGGAGTCAACACGGAACGACAGAAGAGTAGTAGCGTTCAGTCGTAGTAGAGTAAGTCACACACAGAGACGGCGGCAAGTGTCACAGTTAGCGAGCACGTAGACTCAGTAAGGCGTCATCCGCGATACTTCAATACCAAGACTGGATATATATTATTGCTACTAACCCGCATTCCTGGATCTACTAACCTGTATTACCAGTTTGTATTATTACGTTAATACATTTATTTTCCTTATCCATTCCTGGCGTTTATAATTCATTGATATCAGATTCATCCTGGAATCCACAACAGATTGTGATCTCGAATTATTTATCGCCATTTAAAAAAAATACTCAGCTACAATGAAAGACGTCGGAGTTGTGCAATCTAGAAAAAGACGATCAAGTAAAACGATGCCTTTAATTACATTGTTATGTTGCCAAATTATTACACAGTAGAACAATGCATAATTTTAAAGTAACATTCATGGCTGTAATAATCAAATGAATCTTTTCATTTACCATTTACATTTACACACACGCGCGCGCGCACACACACACACACACACACACACACACACACACACACACACGCATATATATATATATATATATATATATAATAAAAATAGTTTTAAGGTATGCTATATTAATGGTTTTAAATTGCTCAGTATGAGATACAGAGCATGTGTAATTATAAAAGTAGACACTGAGATCAACATTGAGCGGCGACAGTCGGTTTCATGCTTTAAGGCATTCTTCAAGCATGAAACAGACTGTCGCTGCTCCTTATATATTACTGGAGGATCCGTCTACGAAACTAGAGTTGAGATAGTCAAAGTAACACCAATCAGCTAACTAAATTTTATATTGGTATTAATTATATATATATATATGGGGAAAATGTATGACATATATATATATATATATATATATATATATATATATATATATATATATATATATATATATGGTGTGTACACAGAGTTTGTTGGTACTGAATGTTTCAACGCAATCTTCAGGCCATATCTGAAGATTGCGTTCAAACACGAAACAAACTGTCGGCACAATGTGTTGAACTCTGTATTTACACTGCTTACATTTATACACGCTCTATCCTGGATATTGAGCACTATTACACTATGAATATAGAATATCTTAAATTATATTTTATAATTCGTATATATATATATATATATATATATATATATATATATATATATATATATATATATATATATAAAAACATGTACACATCAAGTGCTCCAGACAAGCTGCAATCTTCAGCTGAGCGCCGTGCTTCAACAAAGTTTCGGCTTATTAAGCTTAGTACCTCCCCACACAGTGGACCCGCAACAGCTGGATGCTGATGTTATGTTGCAACCGGTCTGTGTTGTTACTGAGTAATGCAGGCATTGCCTTCCACCGCTTTCTCGCCATAAGTCTTTATTACCTTATTCGGATTTTGGATACCAGAACATTTGAGGAATTTATTTAAGGAAGCAGCAGAACATCCTCTACAGCCAACCTCAAACGGAGCCAGGGTGCAACCGTATCCCCACTCACGGACTTCAGTCACCAGTTCCTTATACCGCAGCAACTTTCTTTCATGCCCCTCTTCAATTCCTTCCTCCCATGGCACCGTTATCTCGTCAAGCAACGGATGTTTCTTCTTGCTATCAATCAACACTAGATCTGGCATCAGTCCAGACACAATAACCTCCCCTGGCAGTGTAGCGTCAACCAACACTGCCCACTTCCCAGATTGAATGAGACACCTATAACAGCTCTTTCAACACACTTCACTAAACACTATTTATCTCACCTGACATGTTTGCAAAATGCAGTCGGGACGTGAAGACAGTTTGGAAGATCGTTATGCAATAAAGCTTTGTATTGACAGCGATGGGCATCAAAACTGTTTGTCAGCCTTCCTACAGGCAACACCTTGCTCCTTGTGATTTTTGGTTGTTCCCCAAACTGAAGGAGAATCTCAGGGGCAGCTATTTTGAAAATATTCAGAAGATGAAGGAGGCTGTGACAAGGGTCCTGGGAACCATCATTTTGGATGACTTCCAATGACGAAGTGGCTATAGCGCTTCAGCATACGCATTGAATCAGACGATCCTACTTTGAAGGAGATAAGAGTTTCGTACTTCTTTGACATTTATACATACATATGTATATATATATATATATATATATATATATATATATATATATATATATATATATATATATATATATATATATATATTGTTTGTAACAAAGGTTCATTGCATTTTTCAATAGCTTTTCAGCACATAAAATGATATTTTTACCAACGGCTGTGCAGAATCCTTTCATTCTCAAGGCCATGTTCTTCTCTATCCACTACTCTCCTGGAACTGACTGATGTCTTCAGTTTGGATGAACCAGCTTTAGATCTCTATATTTGTATAGGAATATCAGGTGGTTTGACATTGGTATGTCCTTTGCAGTTGTGACAAAGAATACAAAGACGAAACCAGCCGCTCCTTAATAATTTTAAGGATGGACAAACATAGAAGAGCTGCAGTTGGGGGTCAGACAACGAAATCAAACATGGCCGATCCTATATGACGGGTAAAAGATGCTCACCAGCAAACAGGCAACAAAACGTCTCCAAATCTAGGATCTGGACTCTTCTAAACTACGACAGCCTATAGATTAAAGCTTTGGTTCATGAATTTGCAGCATAGTGATAGTAAGTTAAATCCGTGGGTAACACAGACTCAGAATTGGCAGAAACAGAATGATCAATAAGAGGACAGCACTAAAAATGGAACAAGACGAGATATCATGGACAGCAGAAAATGAAAATTTACACGCATAGATTAAATTAAATTGTTCAGTTCGAAATTCCCTTGAGGTTAGCCGGATAGACAGACATCTGAAGATAGCCGAAGGACCCAACAGCAGGTTTGGATAATAACAAGAAAAAAAAATTAGGACATTATTTCGAATGTATATAATGAGTTTGTCTTGTATTTTTGTGCTGATATGGTAAAGTTATCTAAAAAAAATAATGACACTGTGTCGTGTTTAGACAGGGGTACGATTTCAGTAGATCTGTCCCAAAGCACATCTAGCTGAATTGTCATACGCTGGAGCCATATGCCATGGATAGCGAGAATAACAAAATAGCGGACTAGCGTTCCTTTGCTGATAAGAATTGTCAGTTCCAATTTTCTTTGAGAGTTTCAAAAAAATTCAGAAGCTAAGAGAGCGGAATGAAAGAAAAAATGAAGTTGTTTGTCCAAACAAAAGAAATAAGAGAAAAAAAGAGAGTAATAAATGGCGGAAAAATAAAACATGGAACTCCTTCAATCTTAATATGTGATGAATGACAGCAGGGTCGAATGTCGCACTCCATACCTGCCAAAAGTGTCTCTTTTCAGGCATCTGACGACTACTGTTAAAACAAATTCACTGCTCTCGGCTTTATACAGTTATTAAACTGCGGATAGCAGATGAAACTTGAACAACAAATATAGGTATACTATCACCCTACAAAAATAATAAATTCATCGCAGTATTTCAGTATCTTTGTTTTTGTTTTTCCCTTACAGCAACAACAACAACAATCATAATAATAATAATAATAATAATAATAATAATAATAATAATAATAATAATAATAATAATAATTACAGTCATCCATGACCAAAGCTTCAACGATCTTCTAACATCTGACGAACATTTTATATGAATTCGAGCGGAAAATTTGTTGGCGAGGAATTTTTATTCTCTTTCATTATTGCACATTGTTTGTTGAGATAATGATATATTTTTTTATATATCAAGAACAATATTGGGGAAAATGTATGACAAAGTTGAAATGTATGAAAAAGAAAACGACTCTAAATGTAATCGGCAAGATATTAGAAACAATTCTAAAATTCCCAGCATCCTTCATCGTGCTCATGCGTACCAACATAACAAATTTAGTCCGATGAAATCCTGAAGAACGAAACGCGTCACACTTTCCACTTTGTTTGTTCTAAATAGCACAGGTTCATTAAGGTGTATGATAACGGATTGATATTAATGGAATTCAAAGTTAAATTTGTTTCCTTTAGAGTCGACTGTTGTCTAAGAAAAACAAATCCTGAAATCGGAGTATATTAACATCGAGTGCGAATCGATAATCAACGTGTATGCATAGTAAACACTCCCTGGAAACAGTCTGAAAGGATTTCAATCAGAACCGAGATAAAAACAAAAATCCCCAAAAACTTTTACAGGGTAAAAAAGTTCTTCGCCAATAAATTTCAATGTAAAATTCCTATCTCACATTAATTTTAGTTATCTCTCTCTCTTTCTCTCTCTCTCTCTCTGGTGGTGGTGGTGGTGGTGGTGGTGGTGGTGGTGGTGGTGGTGGTGGTGGTGGTGGTGGTGGTGTGTGTGTGTGTGTGTGTGTGTGTGTGTGTGTAAAACAATATATAAAAACATCATGATCATGGAGGAGGAGGAGGTTTTTAGAGTCTTTATTTGAACTTAAAACAATATGGATTTAACTTGATCCCCTAAGGTTGTCTTATGAAGGGATCTTTTGTATGGAGTCTAATTGTAGCATTAAATTTTTATTTTTACTTAGCGTAAGGAGGCACCGTAGAGTAATAGATGGACAATCGGTAGAGCGGAGTTCGAATTCCAGTTGTGTTCATTACACTCATTTATGTGCTAATAATCTAGGGAAACCAACTTTTCTACTTCCATGGGAAAATATTAAGACAGATTGCGTTCTATAGCCTTAGGTAGCAACCATTCTAGGAGAAGGAAAGCTCTAAATTCAAAACCGGATGTAACCTTGGCGAAGCACTACTATACAGCTAAGGAAAGGGTCGCTCACAATGATTCAATGATCTCGAATACGTTTTACTGTTACGGATGTTTTGAGAAAATTATTTCAGTTTCTTTATTCAGAAAGTGATGTTTGTGTTTGATATCAAATTATTATTATTATTATTATTATTATTATTATTATTATTATTATTATTATTATTATTATTATTATTATTATTATTATTTCCTTGGGTTTCGTTGTATACACATTTTCTTCCAGGTCCCAACCAAAGACCTAAAGTCAGAAATGGCTTCATGACATCTTCCATTAAGCATTTTTTGTAAAAAAGGAACAAAGACCACACACATTTTACATAGATAAAGCCATTTTTTGTATTTCTTTAAGGCTTGGGCTACCAGGAATCCCTTCAATTAGTCTATCAGAACCTTTTCCAATCAATCCGAGGGCTGCAACTACAACTGCAATTATTGATATCCTTATGTGCCACATTTTTTGAGATTTCCACTTGTATTTTTATAGATTTTTGAAGATCTTCAAAGACACATCACAATATGCAGGGCCTGTCATGTCAATAAGCAAGCACATTCTATTTTTGTGGTTTTTGGTCATGAATGTCTGGGTGATTAGCTTTGATTCTGCTCTCCGTGTGTATTGTAAAATCCCATCAAATTGTTACAGGTCCTATCTCCGTAACTGGATCTGGGTGATGTTCATACTAGTTTCTTGCAGTTTCCTTCCCGTCAATGTTACATATTCTCCAGTACAGATATTGACCAACTCTATCTTGCCGAGTTTCATATTGAGTGAGTGCTAACACCGTGCAACATGATACAAGATGGTCAATTGTTTCTGGATATTTATCACAGAATCGGTTTAACACAATTTTTCAGTATGCGTGCTTAGTAATTTCTAGTTAGCAAGCATTGGCCTTGTGCAGCAAGAATAAAACCTTCGGTTTCAGCTTTTAACCCTGCACTAAATAACCACTGATGGATAGGGAGTTTGTTTACATCTGCTTGTTTGGTACGGGCAGATGTTGCTTTCTTTTTTTAGGTTCTTTGCAGCTGCGACAGATGTATTATGGTTTATTTGTACTTCTTCATCCACTGGAAATTCTATTTAGAATTTGTGACGTCCTTTATTACTGAATACGATTTCTTATTTCTTATTTCTTGTTCTTTGAAGTAACATCATCATCCAGTCTTCTTTATTTTCCAAGAATCTTTGAAGACCAATTGTTGTGGAGTTGTATTAGCGTAAGAAATTGCAAGATAACAGAAAATATATACAGCTAATTCTAGACGTGACTAGGTCAGGATTTGGTTTACAGCAAATCAGCTTCAATGGGTTATTCAATGCCTATCTGCTTTTACAAAGTATTCCTGGTATTAAAACCTATTTATATACTTTAATAATGTTTTGACGAGTTTGGGGGGTTAACGATTTGCTCATAGCTGGAGTCCTGAGAGGTGCTACCACCCCGGATCAGGGTGGACCTGGAAACATCAATTAAGAGGAGGTTCCACTCTCCTCCTGATCAGTCCTTGCTGCCGGATGTAGTTTATCGTTATACCCAGGACGGGTATTGCGAGGGTGAAATTCTATAAAGATTTTGGATATAAAAAGTGTAGTATCTGTTCCAGCAGCTCCTAGCCTTCAGCAATAGGCCACCCGCTCCCTCAGCAGTAAACTGTCTTTATAGGAGAAGACTTTTCCGTGACCGCAGAATCATCCTTTTTAGGACAACGTTCTTCCACTCTACATGAACATGCAGAAATTTTTTTTGCCTAGTGCAGGAAAAGTTTGTATTTTTTTTTAACGAAAGAAAAAAAAAATCTAATAAAAGTTCTAATTGAACTAAATATTTGCCTCCTTCGGATCTGCATACATACAGACGATCAACGTTGGCCTAAGGATGATGCATGCGGTGGCAAATGAGGAACTTTCTCGTTTTGATACGCGTTCGCTTCTGTCAGCTATGGTCCAATGAAGGATGTTGAAACTGTATTGCACCGCAGGGACAGCGAATGTGTCTTTGGCTGATATTCTGTTTTGTAGATTCAACACGGTATTTAACACCAGACACACATGCCTGTAGCATTCTCTTATTACTTTCGCCTTCATTTGGGAATGCTGCATTCTATCTCATTTGCTAACTCCTAGCTATTTATAGGCTTCATCTGGTTCCATTTAACTAATCTTTGTGACAAAATTTAGATCTATTGAGTGTGTTTCTGTAATTTTCTCTTTCTTGAATGTTACTTGTGCACATTTATCTAATCCGAAAATCATACGGATGTCATCACTGAAACATTTTACAGTATTGAGGAGGCCCTTCAACTTCATCTTTGGCAAAGAGTTTTAGATCATCCACGTAGAATAGGTGATTAAACACTTTATTGCATAGAAATTCTGAGGTGGAGACTTGATGCTTTTGTCACGTACAATTTTCTCGATAATAATTGCAACGATGATTTTTTGTGCTTCTCGAAAGGTGAATGTTGAGCGCCATTTTGATGAAAAACTCTTCAAATCTGAAACTGCTTAACATTCACCTTTCTCGAGCAGCTTCTCCTTCAATACTCGGTCATACATAAGTTCTTATGTAAGTAAAAAGACTTTTTTTCTCTTTATACTTATATACATCTCTTAAATTATCCTCAAAGTTTAACAAACGCACCTGCAAAAAAGTGGTGTGTCAAAAGAACAGTTATTCTTTTGACACCGCTTTTATTGTATCACGGCAATTCTTGTAATTTTCAAAAGCAATTTTCAGAATTTTAATAAAACCCAAATAAATGAAACTGGATTTATGCATTCGTTTTACTCGAAAATTGAAAATAAAAGAATTAAACATTTTATTCTTGCAAATGAGTCTAATAAATAAAAAACGCTCAGCATTTATTTGTTTTCCATTCTCGAGAAAATAAAAGTTTAAATCAAGATGCTCGAAAATTACTTTAATGTGGCGAAAGCAAATGAATGAAGAAATGTACCGAAAATTCATTTTTACAAAATTTATAATTACAATCGCTTGTACTTAAATGTTTATTTAAATTTCTTGTTTTCAGACATTTTAATAAATTTATGAATAAAAAATGTTTTCATTGTTATTTCTTTATCTTATGTAAATAAGAAATATTGCATATCATATATTCTTATAAATTTGTAAATATAAAATTATTCTAAATAAACAATCTAATAAATAGTGAGAGAATGCATGCATTCAGTTTTGGATTTTATTAAAATTCTAAATATAGCTTTTTATAACAATAAAAATTGACGTGGGCGTATACAATAATAATGGAGTCAAGAGAAAAACCGTACTTTTGACACTGCACTTTTGCGGGTACGTATATTAATCTTTGCCAAATATCACTTAATAATATTATGAGAGTCGTTCAAAAAGGTCTAAGCCTCACCTAGAAAGAAGAGCCATGACTGAACATTTTTGTTGTGGCAACAAACTACCATTTCTTATAAAACAAGAAAAACTAATTCAAATTTATGTCATAATTCTGTGCAGGTGAGTCCAATATAAAAGCGAAAGGTGCGATAAAACAAACGCCCACGCAGCCATAAATTATCTACAAAGGAAAGGTTATATACATAAGGAAATCCATAAGGACATGGTAAAGAAACCTGCTGAGGTTTCCCCTTCCTATGCAAGGAATTCGGGCAGGGCAGGGACAGCACAGAAGGTGACCCACGGCCAGGGCCTCCAAAGATCTCAACCCCTGATGAGAAATTGATGCCATTCACTGTATGTTTTAGGATGACAGACGTCTTTCTGTCCAGCAGATAGATAAGTCTACTGACATTAGTTCTGGTTCGACCCATAATGTTTTAACTGAGAATTTGGGGACGAGCAAGCTGTCTGCAAGATGTGTCCCAAAAATACAGACACCAGATCAGAAGCTAAAAAAGGTTGACATTTCCAGGACACTTCTGACTCGTTTCCAGGTTGACTCTGAGAATTTCCCCAGGAGATTAGTAACTCAAGATGAAACCTGGGTTCACCACTCCGAACCTGAATCAAAGATTCAAAGTGGAAACCGAAGAAGTTCAAGTAGGCAGCGTCTGTTAACAAAATGGTGGCTTTTGTTTTGGTGAAGGTGTAATCATGATAGACTACCTAGAAAAGAGAAAAACTATTAATGGACAGTACTATGCATCAGAATTAAGACAATGAAAGGAAGCAATCATGTTGAAAAGCAGAGGGAAGCTGAGGGCGGATGTGCTCTGGCCCCATGGGTAACGCGCCCGTTCACACGGCTCAAGTCGCAGTAGAGGGAAGCAGCCAACTGTGGCTCTGAATTGCTATCCCGTCCCCATCACTCACCAGATGTAACGCCATCTAACTTCTGTTTCCTAAACTCAAATCCTACCAGCGTAGATCACCATTTTTGGGATCATATGTGCTCTGGGGGATTTTTTGGAGAACCAGGACGCCACCTTCTTTCATGATGGCATCGCAATAGTTAAACATCGTTGGTCCAAGCGCATGCATGTCAAGAAAGATTAAATTAAAAAAAATAATGAAAATCTGTGTTGATTCTCCAAGTCTTTCTGGGGGAGACTTAGAACTTTTTGAACGACCCGCGAAGTTATTCTGTAAATGTTTTTTTGATTTGATTAATACTGAAGAACGTTGCGATCGTGTCGCACATTAAGAAAGAAACATTGAATGGGTCATAAAGTGTAAGCAAAAGCAAAAAGGACAAATTTGAAAGGTAGCTCTAATAAACAACGGCCACTTCTAAAATGACCAGTGGTAGAAATTAAACTGTAAGTCTAGAAAGAAATTAATGGTATTTCAACACTTGAAATTGGCAGAGAGAGAGAGAGAGAGAGAGAGAGAGAGAGAGAGAGAGAGAGAGGGAGGGAGAGGGAGAGAGAGGGGGGATGAATATTGTGGCGAGTAAATAAGTGCGGATGAATGGCATAACGTAAGAAAAGTCAAACGCTTTAGCGTGTTTGCGTGTGCGTGTATGAAAGAGAAACAAAGAGATAGACCGACTTGTGTTGGAATACAAAGACATAATCATAAAAAATATTTGACAGACATAAAAAGTATGAAGAAGTAATATTTTAAAAATCAATCCTTTTTTATAAGACTACATGGCTTTTTAAAACACACAACTCCCTAGTTCCTTTGGCACATAGTCGTAGAGCATGATCCCAATCCATTTTAACTTAACCGGGAGGGTCGCCAAGAACGGTGCTTCAATTTCATATTATAATATCTGGTTAAAAGTGACACAAAATTAACAAATCCGGTGCCAGGTAGGTAGGAACAAGTAAGTTGAATGCTTGATGAATAGAATGAGAAAGAAAGAAAGAAAAAAAGGTAGAGAGATATAGGAACAAATACAGACAGACACAAACAGGTTTAGCTAGCTAGATAGATGGAAACAGGCTGAGATATACAGGAACAGATAGATAGATAGATAGATAGATAGATAGATAGATAGATAGATATAAACAGGCAGAGATATATAGGAACAGATAGATAGATAGATAGATAGATAGATAGATATAAACAGGCAGAGATATATAGGAACAGATAGATAGATAGATAGATATAAACAGGCAGAGATATATAGGAACAGATAGATAGATAGATAGATAGATAGATATAAACAGGGAGAGATATATAGGAACAGATAGATAGATAGATAGATAGATATAAACAGACAGAGATATATAGGAACAGATATAGGTTAGTATTAGCCAATTAGACCAGCATTAATCCGACGCTGACGTGTCATTGCCTAATTTTGATCAGATGCCGCCTTTAATTTTCTTTTACATAAGAGGAAAGTCAGGGTGCATAATAAGAAAAGACGACTTGAAAAGATTTATGCTCCCAGGACAGAGAGACAGAGGAAAACAAAGCATGACCTACCTGTCGAGTGAATGGTTGGCGGAGCAGATTTCGGGAGAGATGACGAAAAGACAAAATTTATTAAGAGCTGTATCAAGAAGTTGTAGAGAGCCACGATCGCTAACTTCCAGTAGGGACACTGCACATAGAAGAAGGGGCGAATCAAGAATTGTACATTTTTCGTTTCTTTATTGATCAAGAACTTTATCTGTAGCTTTCATTTGTTTTCTATCGTTAATTTTGGTCAGGCCTGGTGTTGGTTAAACGGCCGCTTTCAAGTTTCTTAAAAGATAGAGAATAGGAGATTCTTGGCTCTCAGAATTCCCTCCTTGGTCATTTTGACAGTTTTATTGTTTGCTGGGAATGGGATGTGTGTGTTAAGTGTATGTTATCTTTTAGTTTTGGGGGAGTGTGTGTGATGTGTGTATGCGTATATATTTGTGTGAGTGTGTGTATAAGTGTGGTTTCTCAACACGTCTGCAAGCATGTTTTACTCCAATAGCTTCATGTCTCGTACATCTCGCCTATGGAACTCCCTTCCCTATTACTGTTTCCCTGACAAATACAATCTCCAACGGTTTAAGTGTAGCGTCAATCGACATCTCCAGTTGCCTTGATCTATCCACTTCCCTTCTCCACATCCTTTCATCTTTCATTCCTATCTGCTCTCTCTCCAAATCTTCTGTAACCCCCTTGCCTTGATCGACCCACTGTTTTTCTCTTTCTCCACATCCTCTCCTTTACCACTCCTATCTGCTCTTCCTCCAACCCTTCTATAACCCCATGCGTGATAGTGGCCTCCAGCCTTGCTTGGGGTGATACGCTTAAAAAAATATGTCTGTCGTGTGTGGGTGAGAAATGTGGGTAGAGCTTGATTCATGATGTTATATATTAATTCTATCTATGTTAACTTTGGTTAAGCCCGTCTGGATGAAGTGTTTTGAGGCACAAAATCCATTTCTCTTCATGTTCCTATAGCATTTTTCTAAGGTTATCTTTTCTGTCTATTTCTATTTTTTCAATTATAGTGAAATTTTCATGGCTTTTAAAATAATGTTTTTCTAGGCGGAAATATTGTTCTACAATAAGAGAGCCGACTTGATCCCATTGCGATAATTATTAATTCTGTAGTGAAAGGGACATTCAGCTCTCCAATATAATGATTCTGGCATAGTATGCAGTCTAATAGGTAAATCATGTTATGAGTTCTATAGTTAGAGTTGTAATAGATTTTGAAAGTAGATTTAGTGACTGAGCTAGTGCACGAATTGGTATGTCTAATGTTACAACATAGGTTCCTTTTGTTGTTACAGGGTTGCGAAAACCCTGTTGTTTTTATTTTTGTTCTATTAGGGGTTACCTTATTATCTGAAATTTGGTTACTACCTATAATTTTCTTTAAGGTTCTTAGGTCTACGATATGCTAGAAGGCCAGGTTCCTCAAACAAAGAATGTTAATTGCAATATCCATTTGCTAAAAAGAGGTTTATTCTTACAATTCAAACAATATGTTTCAGCTTTAAATAATCTGCAAAGGCTTTACAAACAAAGAAACCAATCAATCAATAATCATAGCACAGGGATTGATGACTATCATAGATGGTCAGGTATTCCTGATTTCAGCATTACTTTTCTTTCGAGTGGTCTCACTCTGTTATTCCTTGCCACAACTGCAGTTTCTGGTCATGTTCTCTTCCAAGAGGGGTTTGGTTCGGAAATTTTATCATAAGGATTGAACAGCTTTTGAACAATATGCTAATGTTGTATGAACCGCAGAACTTTTGACTCTTTTCTTATGTACCCCATATATCCCATGCATTTCTCCCAAATGTAAATGTTGTATTGTGCTATTTTCATGGGACAGGTAACAGTGCAAGGGAGATAAATAGCTACAAAAAGTTACGATCTCTTATCTCCAAATACCCCCGCTTCCAACATCGGAAATAGACAATGACGACGACCATGTGTGTAACGATGGTAGTTTAATAAAATTTATTTTTTTTACCTTAAGAAATGAGTGGGAGCAAGAACTTAAGAGACTCCTTTGTTATTTACTGTTATGGTCCAGGTTCCTTGTACCACGGTGATGGTCCAAGGCAGAACCAATAAAGAATAACTCGAACACAGGTATGGAATAATACAGATATATTACAAACAGAATATGTACAAAAGAAGTAGAAGTGTTAGTAATAACAGGTTAGGTTAGAGAGAACTATGTTGTCTCGACCAGTATCACTATTCCAATGTCTTACAGTAATCGTCTGACGCGACTCTGTCTGTGACTGACTCACTGCCTCTGACTCTCACTACTGCTTCCTCTTGAGGCGCAGTATTTATGGTGTACGGGATAGTCCATTACTATTATGGGCAAATTCCCGTAACACCTCCCTTCCAAAGCTTTTGCGTAGCAGGGATTTTTAATATCTTTTTTTCTTTGGATCTATTTCCAAAGGTTCTGTAAATTTTCTTTTTCGAGACGATTTTCTTGGTTCTGGCATTGTTTGCGGTCTTTTTATATCAAACGTATCGAAAATCGTGTCCATTACCTCTTCTTGAGGTGGACCGTTAGTGTCCTGTAACAGTCTTTTCCTTATTTGGTTCACGTGTCTCCTGTGTGAGTATTTTTGTCCCTGAACTATGTAAACCATCTTGCCAATTCTTTTCTCCATTGTGCCTTGCTCCCAGTAGATGTGATATTTTTATAGGCTTTAAAAAAAAACTTTTTCTCCTGGGAGAAATTTTCTTTTTGGTGCATAGGACTGTGTTACTTGTTTTGTTTTACTTGGTAGCAATTTATCAAATGCAGATCTGATCTTTCTAGCAAACATCACTTCTGCTGGTGATAGTGTTGATGGTGTAGCATTATTTGGCGTTATTCGATATACCTGAAGAAATTGCTGTAATGCTTTCTCCGTAGGCACATCGTAGGCTTTTCGTAGCGCTCTTTTGAGTGTATCAACGAATCTCTCCGCCTGCCCATTTGATCTTGGGTGATAAGGCGGGGATTTTATGTTTTACTTGATAAATTTCGCAAAACTCTTGGAAGTCTGCTGACGTGAATTGCGTTCCATTATCTGTGACTAGGCAATCCACTACTCCAAACCGAGCGAATAGCTCGTGGAGGCAATTTATGGTCGCTTCTGAAGTAGGATTTTTGCAACGAAACACCTCCGGCCATTTACTATAGCTATCCACAATGATTAAATAGTAAAAACCGTCAATTGGTCCTGCATAATCTGCGTGTATTCTTGACCACGGACGATCAGTCTCTGGTCATGGCTTATGTATGATTGGCGGTGATTTGGCTGCTAAATTACAACCCTTGCACATTTCCACCATCTGAGTAATATCCTGGTCCATATTCTTCCAATATACATAGCTTCGCATTAGCGACTTCATTATATTTTTACCAGGATGGCCCCCATCCTGGTAAAAATAGAATAGGGTTGTAATTTATCAGCCAAAGCACCGCCAATCATACATAAGTCATGGCCAGAGACTGATCGTCCGTATGGAAATCCTTTAAGTTCCGCTTCCCAGATAATACCCAGAGCTTCTTTCTCTATCTGTGAATAACTTTTCTCCGCTGGTAGTAAGTTTCGAGAAGCATGTGCGATGGGTTTTATTGTCCCATCTGGCATTTTATGTAATATACACGCTCCGACTCCGTAGGCGCTCGCGTCACTTGCTACAATAATTTTTAGTTTGGGATCGTAGTGTGCCAAAAATAAATCTGAAGTTAATATTTTGATTATTTCGTCAAATGCTTTTTGGCATTGATCTGTCCACTGCCAAACCTTTTCTTTCTTTAGCAGTTCGTTCAGTGGTGCGCGAAGTTTATGCATGTGATGTATGAATTCCTGGTAGTAACTTACTAATCCTAGAAAACTTTGTAGTTCTGTTATGTTTTTAGGTACAGGCATTTTTCTTATTGCTGTTGACCTTTCAGGGTCTGGTCGTCTACCTTCTTGATCTATGATATGGCCAAGGTATTTGATTTCCTTCATGAAAAAATCGCACTTATTTTCTTTTACTTTGAATCCATAGCTCTGTATTCTTTTAAATACTTTCTGTACATGTTCCCTGTGCTGTTCAACGCTTTCGCTATTAATCAATACGTCATCCAGGTATCCAATTGTGTACTCTAGTCCGGCAAGCATCGTATGCATTGTCTGTTGGAATATAGCCGGCGCGACCTTAATTCCAAAAGGTAATCTTTGGTATCTGTACAGTCCTTTGTGTGTGTTTATGCATAGTAGTTTTGAACTTTCCTCATCGACTGGAATTTGCAGGTACACCTCACTTAAATCAATTTTTGAAAAATATTTTCCGCCATTTAATTTAGTGAATACTTCTTCTTGACTGGGTAGAGGATAATGGTAGTCCTTTATTGCTGCATTAAAACCTGTAGAAAAATCGGCGCAAACTCGAATTTCGCCTGATTTCTTTTTGACGTAGACCGTCGGTGCGGCCCATGTACTGTATTCTACTTTTGTCAATATGCCAGTGTTTTCGAGTCTGGTTAATTCTTGATCAATTTTTTCAATTGACGCAAACGGTACGCTCCTTCTTTTTCTTGAAAATAGGCTGAACGTTTTCCTTAATTTCGATATTAACTGCCATTTTCTTACATCTTCCTAGGCCTGCTGAAAATACTTCGGGGAAACTCGTTTTTAGTTTCTCTTTTAATTTGTCTGCCTCGGTTGGTAAGCTTTTTACATTTTGGCAGTACGTACTTATAGGTAGATCCCACAGTTCGAATTTTTGCATCCAGTCCGTTCCGAATAGGTTTTCGGCATTTCTTAAGACGTACATTTTTAGTTTTTTCGTCATTCCATTAAATGTTACATTAGTAATTACTTCACCCTCGAATTTTATCTTTCTCCCCGTAACTGATCTAGCAATTGTATCAGTTTTTAACATGGCAGGTTTGTTCAGTTTTCTCCATGTTTGTAGGTTTATAATCGTTAAGTCTGAGCCAGAATCCAGCTGTAGCTTAACTTTTCTATTTTGCATTTCAACTTGTACGTATTTTCTTATGTTAGTCTCATCTGCTTGGCCAGTCCTCGTGATTCTTATTCTGCTTTTATTTTCTCTTCTATTCCAACAGTGAGAACTTTTGTGGCCTATTTTTTTTTACATGATAGACAAGTTTTAAAAAGATAAGTACAGTCTTTAAACCAATGCCAAGTCCCACAGCGATAGCATGGACTGGGTGGAAATTTTTTTTTATATTGATTTTTAGAGTTAGAAAATTTTGTTTTATCTGTCCTTGAGGGGGGAAATCGGTTTGGTTTGTTTGTGAGGAGGGTAAGTTCGTTTGTCTTCGTACTTTATGTATGTGTGCTATGCCAGCTTCTTCTATGTCTTTTGAGTCTTTCTTCACACTGATGCATCTCTGGCAGTCTTCGGCTAGCTTTTGACGTGTCAAATCATGTTCACTCTCCAATTTAATAAGGATTCTGCGTCTCATTTCCGCGTCTTTGGTTGAAACCAAGCCTTGGACGTAAATTAATCATTTGAAATTGTCCGCGCTGACTTCTGATAATTTGAAGTCGTCACAATATTTGTTGACAATGGACGCGAAAGTTATGTAATCTTCGTTGTCCTTTTTTGTAAGGTTCATTCATTCCATCTTTTGTGGAATAGTGAAGTATTATGGCTGAAAAGTTCCGTTAGCAGTTTAATATCTTCTTTGAACGTTAACTCAATTGTTTTTCTTGGAAGGATATAATCTACGAATTTGGTATATTCACATGTGCCTAATTTTCTTAGTAATAGGCGTACTTTACATGCATCTGACCAATCTTTGCAGTCAAATTCATATAGATCTTCGTACCTTCGGAAGTAATTTGCAAAAGTTTTATCTTCGTCGGGTGCGTGCTTGAAATCTTCGATAGTACTCCAAATAACGTCTTGAGAGAGAACTGTTTTGTTTTTGGATTTTTGCTCTTTATTTGACATGACACGTAGCAATAATTCTTGCAATTCCAAATATTTCTGTTCCTTTTTTTGCTGCTGTTAAAATTGGATTTTGATAAGTTCCACAATGGTTGACTTGAAATCTTCCATGCTGACGTAATTTTGTGTAACCTGATATTCTGTAACCTGTCTACGTAGAAAAAAAATTCCTTTGTTGCCAGTGAAATTTGATATCCAAAAAGAAAATTCGTTTGTGTGTGTGTGTGTGTGTGTTCGCGCAGAACTAGTTTTGTTTTTTTTTGGTTTTTAGAAAGCTCGCGTAGAACTTTACTCGTCAACCACTGTTATGTGCGACAGATAGCAAAAAAGGTATGTCCCCCGCGTAGAGAATTTGTTTTTCTTTTGGGGTTTTCCAGGTCGCCACTAGTTATGTGTGACGTATAGCAAAAAGTATGTCCTCCGCGTATAGAGTTTGTTTGTTCTTTGGGTTACCTCGTCACCACTGTTATGTGCGACGGATAACAAAAAGTATGTCCTCCGCGTAGAGTTCGTTTTTTCTTGGGGGTTTCCTCGTCGCCACTATTATGGTCCAGGTTCCTTGTACCACGGTGATGGTCCAAGGTAGAACCAATGAAGAATAACTCGAACACAGGTATGGAATAACACAGATATATTACAAACATGAATATGTACAAAAGAAGTAGAAGTGTTAGTAATAACAATCAGGTTAGGTTAGAGAGAACTATGTTGTCTCGACCAGTATCACTATTCCAATGTTTTACAATAATCGTCTGACGCGACTCTGTCTTTGACTGACTCACTGCCTCTGACTCACACTACTGCTTCCTTTTGAGGCGCAGTATTTATGGTGTACGGGATAGTCCATTACTATTATGGGTAAGTTCCCATAACATTTACTATATTCAAAAACCCTTTTTTGTCAGACACAACAGAAGAAAACACACGTGTGTCACTAGTGTCAAGTCGATCGCTGGATAAGTTGTGCAAGAACAACTCTCCTTTATATTATAGATATCTGTTATCTGAACGATGTTAGCATCGCTTTAATAATTATTGTTACATGAACAATGTCTATATTACTAATTTCTTTAAAGCCTGACATAATGAAATATTATGTAAGTATGCGCATTACATAATATCGGCTAAAAATGAAGCAGAACTCTACCGCCAAAATTTTAGAATATTTCTATAAATTTTACTTCTTTACAGAAATTGAAGAATCAATTAAAAAAACAGTAGCCTACGTTATAATGAGTTTATGTACATTTATTTGGGGTTGTATTTTAACTCTGATTATCTTTTTAACCATCAAATCTTTCATTAAATTCAAACAACTGTCAAGTAACATTTTTAAGTATTATTTATGAACATTATGTGTTAAAATCAATGAGTTTAGAATGTTGCGGGAATCACCAGCCCTGATATGGACGTTTTTCAGTAAATATTTACTGGTTCCAGGTACATTTTTCGCGCAAACAATATTTGTCGGACTCATGTGAAGCCGGGTAAATATAAGTAAAAAATAAAACATGGATTTTAAACAAACAATGCTTGTATTAACAAAATGAAATGACATCAATGTGTGCACATTTGAAAAAGAAAAAAATTAAAAACTTAGTTATTAAGAATATGCTTTGTGCATGTGATACGCGCGCGCTTGCTTGTGTGCATATCTGTAAGATTCAGTCGTCAGTCGGGCCGAGAAACGAACGTGCTCCAGCGGGGACGTCCTTACTACGTCCTGTTACCTCTTGGGGCAAGAAGAGGAAAGAGGAAATGCTTGTCTTTCTATAGAACTTAAACAGCGCCAACCAGTGGGTGTTTGACGAAGCCAAGTGGGGTAACCCGCAAGAATAAATATTTATACAGATTTTTGTATATGTTCTTTATTTTACAAATAAAAAAATTAGAAGCTTTTCTTCCGTGGATCTCTTAGAAAAACGTTAAAAAGATTACTTACATTACCTAGCATGCGTTGTTGTTACTCACGCTGAAAATTGCGTTAGTAGCTTTGCTGTCCAGATGTCGCCAGTTTTTCTTTGAAATGTTACTGGATTATTTGTTCAAGAACAACTCTTATTGAATTATACGTCAGAGGAACCGCAATTAACTAACGTCTCTCTCATAATTCTAGCTTTATAGTTACAAATAAAAGGAGAGCAATCTGGCGGGAATAAAAATCCAGTTACAAAAAATCTCTTGAAAATATCAGCATGGTTTGTGTTAAGGGGTCATAATTTGTCTTAAAATATTAATTTTTGTAATAAAACCAACTCTTTGAAAAAATATGGAAAAATATTGCATATTGCATGTTCGGGCATATTGTTTTTTTTAGAACATAAACAAAAAACGTTACTTTCAATAAATAAAAGTGATAGGATCTTTCAATAAAACCGGCTGAAATGAAAATTTGCTGCAAAATTGTCTTCTTCCCTCATAGGTTCACATTATCAGATACGACGACCAGAAACCAGAAACTTGTTTATTTATTTATTTATATTAGAGCCAGTGGTGTCTGTTGGATTTTAAATCAACCAACTCCGAGTACGTATTTATTTTCTCTATTACATATACCGTATTGTGCTATTAGGGTTTCAGCCTTGATCGCTGGTATTATGTATTGTCCGGGTCAAAGGTCGAGAATTTTCAGCGCACTCTCAAAGCATTTTCTTCTTAGTCAATACTTTTCTCGAAATTAAATTCTACCGAACTCTTTTTTTCTTTAGTAAAACCTTTGATTTCTTTATTAAGACTTTACCAAGATTTTCGTTCTCTAAGCTGACAGATATTAATTTTACAGTTTAGAAAAACAGATATGTCTACTCAAACACTTGTACCCATAAAATAGCACATTTATAGTCAAGGTCTACCATTCCTAATCCGAATATTCAAAGTTCGAAAAAAGGCACTTTTACTCCATGGAGTGCGAGTAACAGAAAGTGTGCTCGGATCCCGATGTAGCGGTATAGATGGTCCGGCGGTACTGCTGGTCCCACCAGACCTTCTGTACCGTCACCGTCAGTTGCACATCAACGATCACACAGTAAACATCTCCAGACTGGCATTTATTTTTTTATTCCAATTCCAATTTTCTTTTTAGTGGGAATGTCAAAGGAAAGAAGAAAGTATTTTACATTATTGTAATTTTATCTCATCTACGTCGCCAAAACTTTTGTAACCTAGGGAAGGTTACTGAATAGAATAATCATACGCAGGTTGGTAATGAACGATAATACTTAGGACAAGAACAACACATATAAGATTCGCCAGCGGCGTGTAGAAGTAGTAGTCAACTGCTCGAAGTGAGACAAGTGATGTTCACAATGAATCTCCAGTTGCAGGATATTTACCAATCACCCCACGCCGTCAGATGTGGCACAAGGCCGAATCTAATGTGGGGTATCCGAGCCCGTATGCTCGGCCAAAATATCCCCGTAGACCCCTAATGAAACGGGGTCGGGTGGCTGTTTCTCGAGACGAGACTCTGCCTTTCGACATAGCCTCGTCTGGGGATCCTCTCTGCCAGGAGGCAGAGTGTTTGACCTGCACAGTTCGAGACGAATTTCCAACTGCAGGATATCTACTAACCGCCCCATGCGGTCAGATGTGGCTCAAGGCCGTATTTAATATGAGGTATCCGAGACCATGTGTTTATGGAAAATAATTATTCCAGTACTACATTATTTATTAGTGAATATTTCTATAAAGTTGAGTGTTATTTAATGTCAGTCATATTTTCGTTTTTGTTCTTGTTGTTGTTTTGTTTTGTCCTGGCCATAGTTAATCTATAATCCGAAAAGTTCTACAAACTAAAACACAGCTGGCCCCAAGGATTTCGGATTAGGGACAGTGTACCTGTAAAATATATATTTATGCATTTGTGTGTGTATGTGCGCGTGTGCGTCCGTGCGTGCGTGTCTGTGTTTACGAACGCGCAACTACAATATATTACGAATTTAACTGCAAAAACTTTAACATAGTAATTTGGTTCTTTTAGTCTCGGTGATGATTTGGTTTGATCATAAATCTTTGAATGTTTTTTTAAAGCGAAATATTTATCGGACTGCAAAGGGTTGGCCAATATATAAAATGTTTCCCTCAGTAAATTGTCCTTTGCATGACAAATATAATAATAAATAATTCATTCGAAGGGAAACGTTGAAATAAAAGTGCATTTGTTTGGCATATTCTGGGATATAACTGTCAGGAATAATCTCCAAATCTGCAAATGGTAATAAACGCAGGAAATCCAGAGATTCACTTGGATAATATCCCATTTTCATGCAAAATCTTTTCATGGAATTTCAAAAGTACGACGTCCTTTTAGATGAAAGTGATATGGTTATGCTTTAAAATGGCATTGAAATGTTTTTAATGCGACGTATTCTTTATCAGACGCGTGCCTTCCATCTCGGGTTTATGCAACTGATAAGCACGCCGGTCTGTTTTGAAATCATCAAACGTAGACTTATCATGCAATTTTAGTAAAAATTCCACATTTCAAAATTTACAGTCTTATCTGATATTTTTAAGGGTAACATTACATATGTTGGGCGGTGCTTACAGTGGTGTGATGGTTAACAAATTTATGTTGAAGACGATTTCGCAAATGTCTTGAGTTCAATCGTCAAGAGTGTCCCACTATTGTGACCTTGTGCCAGATTAAACTACACTTAGTAAAATGTCATATCATAGTAAGGAGAGTTGGGCACTTCGATGTAGTGTAATATTTAGCAAGCTTGTCTCGTTAGATAAATTAGAACTGAGTAGTGAGTTCGATCCTCACTGGGTACCCCACACTTTCGGCCTTGTGCCACATCTAAGCTACGCTTGGAAAATCATTTAGGCATTCTGACGTGGTATAATAGTTAGCAACTATTCTCGTTAGATCATTTATGACTGAGTATTGAGTTCGATCCTCACTGGGTGTCCCGTATTTTCGGCCTTGTGCCACATCTAAGCTACGCTTGGTAAATCGCCATAAGTAAGACGTGTAATAGTATTTTTTACTGTTCCAAAGACAAAATGTAATCTATAGGACTGTTTTATATGTTTAGTTATCGTTAGTAAATGTTTCAGTAAATCTTTTCAATTTATGTTGTTTTCTGTTGGTTTTTCTTTTTTCTTTTTTTTTCGTTAACTGCTGCACTAATATATCAAAAATTAGCAACAATACCTATTTAGTAAAATGACCAGCAATACCTAATTATAGAAAAATGACCAACAGTACATTTTAACTGTAGTTGAAGGCATACAATTGCGTTAAAAATATATTTACATGAAGCCATAAAATTGTGTTCGAAATATTTAGATTTCGCCATTAAATAAAACATAGAGGTGTTGATATGCAGCTAAAAACCACCCAAACAACAAACATGAAAGAACTTTTTACTGATATTAGTTCATATAATATCCTGAAATTTCTTGTCCTGGGTATGACGATAAACTACATCCGGCAGCAAGGCCTCTGGTCGGGAGGTTTTGAGGAGCGTGGAACCACTTCTTAATTGCTGTTGTTCCCATGTCCACTCTGACTTGGGGTCAAAACACTATGAAAGTGTAAAAATAGGTTTTTATAGCAAAAATACCAGCAATATATTTTTGAAAACAAATATTAGCAGCAATACATTTTGAAAAAAAATTATATAGATTATTATAGTAAAAATACCAGTAATATATTTTTGAGAAAAAAATTGACTCCTGAAAAAATTCTCTTTACAAAAATACTTCAATGAAATTTGATCTATAAACTGATTTCTTACAAAGAATACATTCTATTCATACGAACCTATCCTAAAAATCGTATCGGCATTAAATAACCCATTAAGGTGTTGATATGCCGTAAAAAAAGATAAACCAAACCAACCCTAAAATTTCTTAAAGAAATCAAACTGTATTCCAAAATATAACTTCAACAAAACTACAACATGAAACACACATATCACCGCCTCTAGTAATTATGTCCACACAAACATGTATATGAACAAAAGCTGAGCATCATCTACCATGTATTCAATTGTGAAAACAGAATAACACACACACACAAACATATATATATATATATATATATATATATATATATATATATATATATATATATATATATATGTATGTATGTATTTCTTCAAAGCTCCCAAGAAAATTAAATTTCGGCATTAAATGACCCATAAGAAGTTGATATTCCGTTGAACAGACAACTCAAGTTGCATGCTGGAACTGAAAACTAAACAGAAGACTCATTTGTCTAAAACCATTACCGCTATTAGGTTGAAAACCTTTTATATAAGTCTTATATGCGGGGAAAGTATATTGGTCTCATTTCAAAAAATAAGTACAAACAAAAAGTAAATAAAATTGAATATTTAAAATCAAAACTATAAATCTTTACAGTAGAATTCTTCTTCTATGTGCCGTGTCTCTTCAGGAAGTTGGTGATCATGGCTCTCCACAATTTCCTGTCCTTTGTAGCTCTTAATAAATAATTTTGACTTTTTGCTATTTTCTCTTAAGCCTGTTCGGTAGGCTATGCGTTGTTTTCTTCTGCCCCTCTTGTCTTCAATCTGTCCTGTGAGTATCACATTTTCTAAGCTCTTCTTCCTTATTATGGGAAAGTTCAGCTCTGCCTCTTTATAGATCTAAAATGATAATTTTATGAGAGGATCAGATAAAAATATAGAATCAAGAATTTGTCAAAATTAACATCTGGTTTAGCTCCCCAATTTTTGACATCTGGTTTGACTCCCCAATTTTTGACATCTGGTTTGACTCACCAATTTTTGACATCTGGTTTGACTCGCCAATTTTTAACTTTAATTTTAATTTTTTAGCTCTCCAATTTGTAGCGTCTGGTTTAGTTCCCCAATTTTTGCCTCTCTGCTTGGTGTACGTATATATGTGACTTATGCCACATGAGTGTGGTGGGATATGTGTGTACGTATGAGAGAAAGTGTGAGTATGCGCATGCAATGTTTAATCACACAGATATATCTATGTATAAATACACTTAGACGTCAATACAGATATCCACATACAAACGACTATTGAAGGGTCTATAGTGATTTACTTAGTGATTCTATAATGATTCTATAGTGATTTACTTAGTGATTCTATAATGATTCTATAGTGATTTACTTAGTGATTCTATAATGATTCTATAGTGATTTACTTAGTGATTCTATAATGATTCTATAGTGATTTACTCTACATAGCATAAATGAAAGTATGGAGCACATAGTGAGGATCGAACTCACTACTCAGTCGTAATTGATCGAGCGAAACAAGCTTGTTAACCACGTCGGAATACCCATGAAGCTACTGTATGTATTTTTTTTCCATTGTACGTTTGTACTTTTAAAATATTCAGACTTATATGCCTTCTCATGTGTTTTCATACTCATAAACAAGCATACATACAGTTTTACATATACGCGCACACACAGTGTGTGTGTGCGTATAACCAGTATGCGTATAAATGATGTTTATGTATAACTGCTACAAGCGCTTTAAAAACATCATTGGTCATTTTCATAGACACACACAAACACACACAAACACACACACACACACAAACACACAGGCACGCACGCACGCACACACGCACACACACAAGCTCACACACACGCACACACAAACACACACACACACACACACACACACACGCACATAGGCAAACGTTTGCGTCTCTACCTAACTATATGCGCCTGCTTTCTTTTCTCCGCTTACTGTCGTAGACCCTCGCTCCACATTTTTTATAATCCCTCCTTAGCCACCTCATCGGTGACACCAGTAGATACCCCACTTTCCCTAAGCCCTTTTCCAACCAATAGTTTCCTTCTCTGCCATGATGCCTGCTCACTTCCAGGCGCACATATGCCGATTGTGATATTCGTCACGCCGCTAGCATCACCAGGAGACTTGATAACAGCGCACAATCTGAGTGAGAAGTTAGGGAAAAAAAACAAATAAGAAATAGAGGTAAAAAAGAAAGGAAAGGATGAACTTTGGTGTGTGAGTAGGGTGGAGGTGGGTAGGTGTATTACGAGAGATGGAGGAAAATGAGGTTTGAAGTTTACCATGTAAGTAGAATAATACATTACTGTCGAACACCTCGCCACCCTATAATCTATCATCTCTATCTTAGGTTACCTGCTGCTGCTGCTGACGCTGCCGTTTAAGAAAGAGAAAAGAGGGGGTAGGAAGACCAGTAGGGGTGGACGGTTAGATATCTCCACTTCACAACTGCCACGGAGAGAGTGACCAGTTTTTTGATTTTCTAGTTTCTGTTTTTACTTCCAAATATTTCCTTACGTCTTATTTTTTTTACTTTTATCAACTTTTTCGAGATTTCAAACTTTTTTCTGAGCTGCATTTTTTTCCTTATTTCATAGCCTCCCCACCTTTTGTCCCTCCCCTTTATTTTACCTTTATTTTCCTTTTCACCTTTTCACCTGTCCACTCTACCTATCTTCTTTCTTTTTCGTTCATTCATTACTTATTTCCTTTTTAACTTTTCACCTGTCCACTCTACCTATCTTCTTTCTTTTTCGTTCATTCATTACTTATTTCCTTTTTACGAGAAAAAAAAGGATAAAAACCAGTAGTATGAACGATTTAGAACGAAACAAAAGTCGAATGAAAACCTCTCTTTTTCATACATGAGAAAGCGGCCTTGTTAATTTGTCACAATGAATAGAGTAAATAATTTTCCAATAATTGTTATAAAATTACGAACATCGATTTATTCATTTTTTTAAGACAACATTTTTGTAAATAAAGATTCATGGAGGTTGATGTTTCCTTGATGTTTTTCATAATAAATAAATCTCTTGAAATGTCCTTAGAACTGGACATGTGTTTGATGTAAAATAAAAATGTTTATGCATGTTAGTAAACGTTATGAACATTTACAGAAGAAATGATAAAATATCAATGTAATGACTTTGATAAACTGGCAAATATTTTTGGTTGTTCATCAGTCTTTTGATCGCTAGACTCTCTGTTGGTAAACGTAAAATATTTTGCTTGAGTTTTGTGAACGTTTTGAAAAAGAAAATCCGACAGAAATGGTTATCGCATTCATCATTTGGTGAAATGCTGTACCAACGAATTACTGACTATTGTCAATGACCAATTGATAGTCAATCACTTCAGATTGCTGGTGAGTGAAAACAGTTCTATTACAGTCTTTGCATACTTTCAATATCGGATAATTTGAAATAACAATTTAGAAATAACCATATTGAGAATTTGTATAATTTTGGCATAAATGGGAGATCGGTTTATAGGGGATAGTGAGAAAAATCCATTGTATCCCAAAGATCTTGATAAATTCTTACAATGTTTTGCATATGGAAAATATGTCAATTCATTAATATATTTATCGGATAAATTCTTCCTTTACTCACTAAATGAGAAACATCAAAGGTACATTTTGACAAAGAAATTTTCAAATTGTTTTTATAAAAAAATGTAAAAAAACTCTTCATTATTTTATCTTCATTTTCATCTTCAAATACACTGCTGTCATGTAAGTACACAAATAAACACTCCACAGCAAACATGTGTACTGAGCAAACGTTGCTGACGTAATTTTGAAGACATAAGCGGTCTAGTTCTTGCTGCCGAAGGCATATTGTACTTAACCTGGCATATATGCCTGGTACGCTTTATCGTCTCTTAGCTGCGTCTATCTTCGGACAGAGTGCGACTGAATTGTGGCTAAGTCTGCCGACAGAGATGCAACTAAAGAATATAAATACTGTCAGGTACCCCGTCCCGGTGAACACCTGTCCAAGGCAGCACCCCCGCCATTGCACTAAAGAGAGGGGAACGGTAGTCGCTACTGATACCAGAGCAAACGACTGTTGTGGGGACTGGACAATTTTTGTCCTTAGTCCGGGTGTACGTGCTCGCCCGCCCGCCCCCACTCCACGTTAAACCCGACCTTTAATCACATCCCAGGGTAAATAACCAAATAGTAACACAAGTGAAGTGTGTGTTGGAAATTTTAAAAGTCGATGAATTTAAATTTGACACCGAATAACGATTACAGCCATTGCGGGATTGGTAAAGAACGTTGCGCTTTTGAAACAAGAACAAAAGGAACTTTTTAATTCATTTTCAGAAAATATAGCTTCGGAATTCTTCATTTCAAACATGTTTCTCTTCGCGTTGTATTTAATTTTTCTATAGAATTTTGTCTACATTTGTTAAAACCTGGAATATGACTCCCTGTATCTATCCTGTGATTGATTCCACAGGATTACCGGTTGTATTTTCTTGATGTGACATAACACTTGGGTATTAATTCACTCACAAATGGAAGAAAACAAACGTCGTTAACAATTAAATTTATTGAAAATAAACAACAGTTTTTCTTTCTATAACATTGTCTTGAGTAATAATATTTTTACAGCCCAAATATTTAAGGCCAATAAATGATTGCTGACATCGGGTATCACGAAGATTCCACTGGAATGATAAATTTAAACAAAGAATCCTTATTTGTGTTATCATTTGTCCTTGTCATTTTATTTTCTCATCACTGGTGGATGCGATTCCTATGGGAATTGGGCCTAAAACAATTTCGCTCATTAGAGAAATTGGTAAGATAGAAATACTAGAAGCAGTGCCAATAAAAAAATATTTTGATAGCTTAAAAAAAATTCAGAATTTGCGCGTCTGTCAGGGTTAATACAGACCAACCAATTAGTTTTGCGCGTCTCTGAGAACAGAGGTGGTCGAAGGTGGTTGAGAAAAAGGTAACGTTTCACTGGGAAGATGCGTGGTCGGGAACTGATTGACATTTGGATGATACTTTATTTTTACACCCAGATGCACCAAAGTTCTTGCATTTTAACAATAAAAATGCGAAAACTTGAAGTTGGTTGGACTGAAATTTGTATCAACTGACAATATGAAAGTAGATGATCACTGTTGGTTTAATTTTCAAAAACATTGACACAAACTCAGGCAAAGTATTCTAAGGGAATTGATAGCAAAATGTACAGAAGTCCTTCATTATTGTCAGCTCAATGAAGGTCAACATGTGATTTTTAAGACAATATATGGCACTTTTTATAGTATAAAACCCAGTAAAAGAGAATGATCAACAACGACAACTATCAATCCTTCCAAAGTACATTGTGCATATTTTAGTTAGAACATTGGAACTGAGTGACCAACATTTGCGTCGCAAATTCATGGTTGTAAACTGTCAGAAATCACTGAATTCAATCTAGTGACGAAATCAAACCGGTTACTAATTTACTAGTATTTTCAATTTTCGTTAATAATTCAATGATATGAGATGTATTCACTTTTATCCTAGACTTTTCATAATACCAAATGGTGCGAGTAAAGCTAACAGATAGCATTCTTTTATAGTCAGATCATGTTCTTGAATTATCTATAAATTAGGTAAATCTGTAAACTATGTGTAATGACATTGACTAAATGTATGAACATTCGCTTTTGATCTTGAGATGTAGAGATTAAAAATCCCTTTACCCATAGAGACAAGAAAAGCAGCTAGAGATCAAATGACTCATTAACTGAAACTACATGACAGCTTTCTCTTTCTCAATATGTTTATGAATACTTTTCTCCTGTAAACTATGTGTAATGACATTGACTAAATGTATGAACATTGTCTTTTGATCTTAAGATCTAGAGACCAAAAGACCTTTTACTCCTAGAGACAATAAACGCAGCTAGAGATCAAATGACTCATTAACTGAAACTACATGACAGCTTTCTCTTTCTCAATATGTTTGTGAATCCTTTTCTCCTGTAAACTATGTGTAATGACATTGACTAAATGTATGAACATTGTCTTTTGATCTTAAGATCTAGAGATCAAAAGACCTTTTACTCCTAGAGACAATAAACGCAGCTAGAGATCAAATGACTGATTAACTGAAACTACATGACAGCTTTCTCTTTCTCCATATGTTTATGAATCCTTTTCTCCTGTAAACTATGTGTAATGACATTGACTAAATGTATGAACATTGTCTTTTGATCTTAAGATCTAGAGATCAGAAGACCTTTTACTCCTAGAGACAATAAACGCAGCTAGAGATCAAATGACTCATTAACTGAAACTACATGACAGCTTTCTCTTTCTCAATATGTTTGTGAATCCTTTTCTCCTGTAAACTATGTGTAATGATATTGACTAAATGTATGAACATTGTCTTTTGATCTTAAGATCTAGAGACCAAAAGACATTTTACTCCTAGAGACAATAAACGCAGCTAGAGATCAATAGGTTTGCAAATCCTTTTCTCCTCTAAAGTATGTATAATGAAATTGATTCTATCAAACACATTTCCATTTCTATGTACATTTCAAGTAATAAAGCTTTAATATGAAACTATATATTCTTAAAAACTACATACATACCTACAGGAGGCGATGGATAAATTGCTGCCATTTTATATTTTTAATTTCGCGCATGCGCTTTGTTTGCTTTTGATTTTGTTGACTGCACTGTATAGTAGGTTTAGTTGGGCACCATACGTGAGAAAAATTTGCGCTATAATGCAATTCCCTCCACCAGAAATTTGGAAACGGCATCCATTTCTTCTTGGCATTAACACTGGAAGCCCCAATACGAACATTTCAGTGTGTTTGGGTGTCAATCTGTGGACATAGCAAATGATTCGGAAAGAATTGGATGAGTCTAATGGTGATTACGAAGGTGTTTGGAGTGATCACTAGTGATGACGACGTTATGTCCACAGGACCTGAGACTCTATACAGAGTCCTAAATCGTGCCTCAAGGAGGTGCTGCTGTCCTGGGTCAAGAGGGTGGCAACAGGACTCTGCACCATGCCACACAATCAGGAGAACCCAGTCATGTCAATCAGACAATTTCTGAGAGCAAATCACCCCTTGCGTATGCCCACCTAACTGCAACCCTCTCAATTATTATGTGTGGGGGACAGTTGAGCATGAGACCAACAAAACTCTTTCGAACACCAAAGTTAAACTGAAGGCAAGGATTATGGCAGTATTCACCAACTTAAGGGGACCGTCCAGAAGAGTTGCAGGAGATTCCGAAGTCGTCTGGAGGCCGTGGTTGAAGCCAATGGTGATTTTATTGAACAAAGTTACTTTTTAGTGTTTCAAGATATTTTTGTGTAATTTTGGTAAATATATCTGTTAAAATAAGATGTCATTTTTGCATAATTTAGACGATAATTTATCCATCACACCCTGAATACATAAAAAATAATTGCAGATTTGAATACTATCACAATTATTGTTGAAAGTTTATTTACTATATCAATATTATATTACTATATTGTGACTGACAAATTATCAACCCGGCAATAAATATTAGCTAAACAACCGGTACTAAGAAGAAGATCCTCGACTCAAACCAGATTTAAATAATGAAAATCCTGAAGGCAGAATCTCCCGCCTACGCAACCCGTTTCAATCCATAGTGGAGAGTTAATATTACAGTCATTTTTTGCACTGTTTATAATCGGGCTAATGTCT
>OZ038508.1:77395338-77400338 GCA_964036315.1 Acanthosepion esculentum | reverse complement strand
CGTGGAATGGAGTCAAAGAAGGTAAAGAAAAGGTAGAGGGAAATGAAGGGAGAGAATTTGTGTGACTTAAACAAAGAGAATTGAACAAGGGAAGGATGAAGAAGAGAGCAGGTGAATGGAAAGAAGTGGGTGCGGAAGAAGAGATTCGAATAATTATAAAGGAACGCTGACATGATTTGGGATCAGATGAAAAAGAAGGCAAAATGGTACGAAAAGAATGGGGGCAGCAGAGTAAGAAGTAGTAAGAAAGAGAGGGGAAATTGGAAAACATGGATACGAGTGAGACTGGCCGTGTCAGTGGGGAAGTCATTTTGTAAAATGGCGCAGGAATCGAAAAAGAACAGGACGCTGGTTTTGTGGGAGGGAAAAGAAATAGATTGAACAAGTAAAAAAGAATAAAAGAATAAAAAATAGTCATACTGGCGTTTTGAAACAGACGACAACTTGAACGCCATTGTAGATGAGTATGGCCCGAGGCAGAAACAAGTGTAAATGGCTGATAAAGTATAAGGATACATACTTAAGTACATATGCATGTCGAGATTTTACACGAATATAAAATGTTGCTGTAGAAAAATGCGAAGCGCCATTGCGCCAAGGAAATGGTTTATTTGTCTTGAAAATTAGTTTTGAAATGTCGAATTTTACTTAAACTTGAACTTGCTTCATAACGTATTTCAGCAAACAACGACAAATTAAATAGATGAAAATAAAAGAGGATGATTTTTGCAAGCAAAAGCGTTTGTATCCCATCACACACAACACACACAATATACATACATACATATATATATATATATATATATATATATATATATATATATATATATATATATATATATGCGTATGGATATATGCAACAAGAATTCTCTCTCTCTCTCTCTCTCTCTCTCTCTCTTCATATATGTATATATATCCAAACAGGTTTTGCTAAATTCAAGCTCCAAGATCGGCCTATTTAATTTTTATTGTAGATTTCCAATTTTCGAAGTTTTACCATATTCGCAATGAGTTCTTGATAATCACTGAGACAGTCCAAAGCACTTGAATAAAATCGGATAAAAAGAAGTTTGGGAACTGAATCCAGTAGACATAAATTCATACATTGATAAGGTAGAAATATATATAAAATGTTTAAATAGATGTCGCGAAAGAGAAAGGGGAAAATGCATATTTCGATACATGACTGACGAGGCAGATTTTCCTCCCGCAGTAGGTTGTCATTTCTTTCTGCGGTAGAGCAGTTGCCATACAAGGCGATAAACCCCGATCTGTCATGCACATAGCTTGAAGGGAGAAGAGGATTCATACCTTTCCCAAGGGTATTAGTAAGTGAATGTAATGGACTCGACTGGAATTCGAACTCGGCTTTCCGATTCCTCAATCCGAGTCGCTGTCCATTACTCCACCGTGGCTCCACTTAGGGAGTGCCTGGCAGTTGGACGCCTTAAGCGATCTGATGATTGCTTAAAAGGAGAAATTCCTAGTTACCAAGCAGTTTTGATTTATGTGTACACACACACGCGTGCTCACACAGAGACTATATATATATATATATATATATATATATATATATATATATATATATATATATATATATATATATATATATGGAGAGAGAGAGAGACGATGGAGCGATGAAAAGTTATATTTATATATATATATATATATATATATATATATATATATATATATATATATATATACATATATATTGAATTGGACAAAGTCCGGCAATTTATTTAAAGACATTTATATGTTTAAATACTTGTATCTATAAAAAGAACGTTAAACATATCATAAATGTCTTTAAATAATATATATATATATATATATATATATATATATATATATATATATATATATATATATATATATATATATATATATGTGTGTGTGTGTGTGTGTGTGTGTGTGTGTGTGTGTATAATGGACTCTCCTGTCGGTTTCGACGTATGAGGATCTGACACCTTAATTGTTTCAGACCCGCTAGTGATTTACAAAGGAGTCCACAGAGTGAGGATCTTGGGAGGAGATCACTGTTAGATTGGCTGACCTTTTAGATCTTGCTCTCGCTTCTTGAAGACGATTGAGACAAGCAGATTGAAAACTCCTGAGTCCACTAAAACACGTTGATCTCCATTCTACCCGCCCCAAGGCTAAGCGCTGGAGAGTGTTATGTGGCATATTGACAGCTGGACAAGTTGCTCTTAAGCTTGTCTTTGTATCTTAGCCATGAGCGTCCTACATTCCTGTAACCCTAGCTGTACATTAGGATCCGGGGTATCCTGTAATCAGACATTCTCAAGACATGACTAGTCCATCGTAACTGAGACTGTATGAGAAAAAGTCTCGATTCCTCCAATATTACACCTGTTAAACAGTTCTACGATAGATGTCCTATCTTGAAGGTTAACTCCACAGATTGCACACAGACAGCTTTTATGGAAAACATTCAGTCGTACAAAAGGATGGCAAGGACAACAGCTTTGTAAACCCGAATCTTCGTATCCAGTCGAATATCCCGCTGATTCCACAAGCGATGGCGAAGTTTGGCGAAAGCACTGATAGCCTTAGCAATCCGATGCATGATGAAATCATGCATCGGATTGTAGTTGACTTTGCTACCAAGATAGGTGAAAAACTTTACATAGTTCAGGACTTTGTATATATATATATATATATATATATATATATATATATATATATATTTAAATATATTATATATATTTTATAACCTTTCTGTAACAAGATTTAATTCAAACATGACGTACTGAAATGGACCAGTTCGTACGTAAGTTGTCGACAACGCAGATCAAATTTATGACACACAGGCGCGCTGGTGCGCACACATTTAAGCACACATATACAGACACAGAAATATATATTGTTTAAAGCGTGCTGTATTTGTAGGGGAAGAGTGCTCAATATCGAAGATAGAACGTTTAGGAATGAACACTGCGTGGTGACTGTCAGTTTCAGTGCGATCTTGAGGCCAAGTTTTATGTGTTTGCGTGCGTGTTCATATTGAGTGTCTGCCTGTGTGTGTGTCTGCCTACACGTGTGTCTTAAAAATAACATGTCTAATCTGGTGATAAATGATTGTCTTCATGTCTAAAAAGAAAGAAGAACACTGGGGATGATATCCAGGGGTAGACATAAAACAGAAAGCATCAAACATGAGTTTTTTTCTTTTCTTCCACACACGCACACACACACACACACACACGCACGCACGCACGCAAACACACACACACACGCGTGCGCGCGCGCAAACACACGCGCAAACACACGCGTAAATACGCACACAAACTTCGATGTTTCGATGTATAAATGAATTGGAAAAGTTTGGAGCAGAAAGAGAATTTCTCATTCCTCTGTTGTTTCTCTTTCTCTATGCATTTGTGTGTCCATATCTGAGTGTGCATCTGTGTGTATGCTTCTGTGTGTCCATATGTATGTGAATATTTGTGTCCATACATGCGGTGTAGATCTGTGTCCATATATGTGTGTAGATATGCGTGTGTGCCTTTATGTTCGTGGATGTGTCTACATATATGTGTGTAGGTGCATACACATGCGACTAAGAAGTGTGATGAAAAAGTTTCATTGTTCGATGTTTTATTTCAGCTTTATATAACTCAGTTTCTAGCTTCCTATAGCTAGCTAGCTAGCTAGCTAGATAGATAGATAGATAGAGAGAGAGAGAGAGAGAGAGAGAGAAGGGAGACACGAAGAGAAAGAATGTGTGTGTGTATGTGTGTGTGTGTGTGTAAGAGAGAGAGAGAGAGAGAGAGAAAGAGAAGGGAGACACGAAGAGAAAGAATGTGTGTGTGTGTGTGAGAGAGAGAGAGAGAGAGAGAGAGACAGTGCATTTGTATGCTTTAATATATAGAAGCGTAAACTTGTGAACTTTTATATGACACGAATTTTTCAGACCTTGTGCGTTGATTCAGAGCATTTTAAGTGTCCGGTGTCTGCGCACATCGACAACTAAGGGGTCATATACAGGTGGATTGGCTGAATGGTTCTGCATAACTTTGTACGTGTGAACATAGTGAGATGTGCGCGTGCGTGATAGAAAGCCTGTGTGCGTGTTTCAAACAATCCCACAGTCTCTTTTTTTCACCTTATAATTAATTCTGTGTAAGCTTAATTTTCAATACTTGGGGCCAGTAGTTTCATCGTTCATGTGCGACAGGGAGCCTAAGATGAAGAAAAAGTCAGGATAGAAATGGAGAGGAAGAAAAAAAAAGGAAAAAGTGAAGCAGAAAGTGTAGGTTGGGAGGGGGAGAGTGATGGAAAAAGGAACCTGAAATTTAAAGAGAAAAGGAAGTGAAAACGAAGTGCCTGAAAAAATAATTTAAGAAATAAAAGTTGAAAGAGAAGATCGAGAAAGAGAAAAGTAAAGATAAAGAGAAAAAATCAAGTAAAAAAAATAAAATAAAAAAGCGTTAATGGAAGTAGGAAGGAAAATAAGGATGAAAAATGACCTGAAAGAGTTAAGTGATAAAAGTTTGATAATATGCCGAGAAAAGAAATTTAATAAATAAGAAAAGAAAGAAAGAAAGAAATAGGAAGAAACAAAAGATAGAAAAGTGAAGAAGAGAAAGGGAAAGAAAAAGAAAGAAAACGTGAGAAAGAAAAGGAAAGATAAAGAAAAAAGAAGAAAAAATCTGTGAATTTTTTTGTTCTTTTCATCAGCAGTAGTCGTCATCAGTTGGGTTCACAGTGATGTTCACTCGAGGCACGTGCGGAAATGCAGAAACGTGTGCTTCCACAGATACAAGCACATGCATCATATAGACATGCAGCAGTGACAATGTATAGAAATATTGAAAAGACAGTTATTCAAGCACGTTTGAACAAGTATCCTGAGACTGTGCCATTGTTATATTCCAATAGCACACACACGCGCGTGCGCACACATTCGCGCGTGCGTACACACACTTATACATATATATATATATATATATATATATATATATATATATATATAT
>OZ038508.1:77382838-77390338 GCA_964036315.1 Acanthosepion esculentum | reverse complement strand
ACTTGTAGAAAATAACAATGTAATTTGATTGAGAGGGGTGGCGGAGGAGGATATCCTGAGTCCCAATGTAGTTTTATCTCTGAACAGACTGACCACGGGCCAAATTACTCTTTCGTTCGTAAGAGATTTTGCCAAGAAACAAAAGTCACAAGTGCAGTAACATTCAGTGATATGCCTTACAAGCTTTGCAAACTATGTTACGCCTTAAAACAGACTCCCAAAATCTTTTAGACGATCTACCCTTTCATTTAATCCTTGGTCCTTCATTGACCCCAAGACGTCTACAAAATATCAGCAATAAATATTGTTTTTTATTTAAGGCTGGACATTCCCTTGATCTTTTTCTTTGCTATTATAATTCCTCGATAACATTCGTTCCCTTTTCAATTTCTCTTTCTCTTTCGTTCCGAAATGTTTTTGCTCAAATACTACTACTACTACTACTACTACTACTAATAATAATAATAACGAGAAAAATGTTCATAAATAACATAGGTAATAATCACATTACATATTCTTTTTATTGGCGACATCGTTAATGGAAAGGAATGTGTTTGATGACCAGTAGCAAGGGCATTGGTATTTGGTTGGAAATGAATGAATCTTACTCGTAACTCCTTACCATTGATTTATCGATCCCCTTTTGAAACCCATGTATCTATCGACTCATTTTTAATGTCCCAAGTATTTATCGATCCCGTGAATAGTCCTATCGACCTCTAGGGGTTGATATTAAGCACTTTAGGGAGCGCCCTATCGGTGCCAGTTGAGACTGAAAACCCAAACTCTTCATTTAACAGAATTTAGAATAATTTCCGTCAAATCTTTTCTTACCCCAAAATAATTTCATGTTAGTAAATCGACAAATCGCCCCAAAGCAAAAGCTGGCATTTTTCACTTTCCGGGATATCTTGAAATTGAATCCATTATTTAAATATACAAAAAAAAAAAATGAAGAGATCCTCAAATTTCTTTTTGCCAATGCTTATGAAGTCATTTAACACAAACCAACAAAACAACCTCTGGTATTTTCTGGATCTCACAAAATAAAGAATTCCACAATTGTGTAATTTAAGAAGTGCTTTGATAAGATTTACGAATAAGTATACCGCAGTATGAGTGATAATGGAAATTGCAAAAATGATACATTTTGCCGTGGAAATGAGGCTGGACTGAACGATTTATATTCACAGTTCATGCATGAAAAAATATGACGGTTCATTGATGGAGATGCTCTGCTAAAAGCCGACAGTTGTCAATAGAAGAAAGAAAAAAAGACTTATGTGATAAAATCTTTTGTTAATGGTTTTCCCATTGAAGCTGCAGAAGAAAAAAACAACCTGTCCAAATTTCTGTCGTGATTATTCCTTATTATTATTTTTTTTTATCGAATTCACCTCATGTAAGGGAGTAAAGACACAATGGCTTACTGAGTGTGAAAGAATAAGAAGAAAAAAACATTATTAAGGAGCGAGAACACTAGAAAAGTAATCAAGAAGACAGTAGATAACAATTGACATTGCATTTAAATTTATGAAGATCTAAGTTGTCAGAAAAAAGTTCCACAAGCGAGAAGTGCGAGAAAATAAAGTGTTAGCATAAAACTTACAATTACATCCAACCAATTCAACTGTAAACCGATGGGATCTGGTTGCTAATCTACGTACCATAACAAAGAGCTCATCCGAAAAATTACCGTGTAAGTATTTATAGAAAAGGCACAGGAAGCAACTTTACGGCGGTGGGAAAGTGACTGAAGCTGAAATAGTAGGCCTGGACGAATAATACTGTTGATTAGTCTTTGGATTTTACAAGAATTTTCTAAATATATAGCAAGAGCACCGGATCTTATATGGCAGCAATATTCGAGGCATGGATGAATGGTAGACTTATAGATATGTTAGATAGATTCAGGAGAGAAATTGCCTAGCACAACACAAACTTTCCTGGCAGCTGACCTGGCAATGGATTCGATGTAATCGTTCCACTTCATGTCAACCGCGAATGCTGGCCCGAGATGCGCAGCGAGTCAGTCTCCCGGGGGTCAGCATCAGCCATATGATTAACAGAGAGCAGTTTTGTTTTGGAAGCGTTAAAATTACCAAGCCATCATTTGCCCCAGTTAACAACAGACACTTTGACCGGATTGATCTGGTCAGACTTACTATGAAAACAGGAGTAAACAGGTGTGCCATCAGCATAGATAACAAGTTGCGTTTTAGCAACACATCTGGTGACGTTGTAAATAATAAAACATGAATGCTGTAGATCAGGTTAATTCGAAAACTGCTCATTGGAAATTTAGGCGGGTGGGGATACTGTAGCCGAAATGCAGTCGAGAATCGGGAAATAGTCTCCTAGTATACTATATAAAATGTAAAATGGAGACTAGCATACATTTTTTCTGATGATTACAAAACTCGCAAGACACTTTTATATTTGTCGCTTTGTGTGGCAACATCTGAAATAGAAAGCGAGAAGTCAAAGAAGTAAAACGAACGAAATTGAATCGAATACGAAACACGAAGATAATGGTCGAAAGAGGTCGACAAAGTGAGACGATATATGATGATAATGGAGATTTGAATTGCTTAAAAGCAAAGTATCTTTCTACAGCCACCAGGAAAGTAGTACAAAAAGCTTGAAGAAAACAGAGAAAACTGTCAGACAAAGTACAAGATATGGTTAAAAACTGAGAAACCTTAACTGATTATTGACTTTAGCAATAAACTTTAATACTTTATAATCAAGAGACACGTAGTAAGTAGAAAAGTAGATATATCTAAACTATACCGTTTTTTGCTATGATTAAAAACAAATAGCTTCTATCTAGAGCTACAAAGAACGGTTGAAAGACTTTACAGATAGCGAAAATTTGGTGTTAATAAAATTCTAAAACGTTAATCAAAACAGAATTTTGAAAAGAAAACATTCGAACGCATGTCTGAAACATAAAAGAACTTTTTCTTTGTTGAATGCTGCATCGAACTCGCCAAATCTGAAAATGCGTCTTTTTTTTTAAATGGCATCGAACATTTTCGGTTGTTGTGTTTTGAAAGTCTAAAGTTACTTATCGAGTTTCTCGGATTCAGGAGTAACCAGATTATGTCTTCTGTGGGAGAGAGAGATATTCTACCCTGGAACTAAGTAACTTCTGGATATGATCTACAATAAGAATGTGGACAAAATATATACAGGGTGGCCACTGAAAGACTGAATGATATAAAACAAAAATAATTTATATAACCTTGTATTATTTTATTTGGATGGAAACATTTTTAAATCCAGTTTCAAAATCTTCTGAAGCGATGTTCTATCGATGCCTAACAGAGCAAAGCGACGATGGGTAGAAGCTGATGAATCCTCAAGGACACTCTGCATACAGCTTCCACCGCTGCGTTAGTGTGCACAGTGCGCTTATGACCTCTTCCCGGAAGATCGCCGTCTGATCCAGTTCTTTCAAATCGGGTGATTAGGTTCTGAATCATGTCATCGCTAGGAGATACTCTGACATTAAAATGTTACCTGTATATTCTCTGAGTATGAATAATTGATCTTTCATTGGAATAGAAAAACACAATGAGTCTTACTCGTTCCTTGACATCATGCGTAGCCATTTTGATCTCCAAGGGATGCTCGATAATCTGAAAAAAAAATGAAAAGAAAAGGAAATAAAAAGATTGAAAACGAACAAGTTATGACTTTTAAAAATCTTCAGTTTGTCAGTGGCCACCCTATATGTGTGTGTGTGTGTGTGTGTGTGTGTGTGTGTGTGTGTGGTGTGTGTGCGTGCGTGTGTGCGCGTGCGCATGTGTATATATGTATATATTAATGATAAATATACATTTTTCCTCACTGGGAGCACAATCAGTTTTCAATCAGCACCTGATGATTGCATTGTGCATGAAACTCAGATTTGTGATACCGGTGAGGAAAGAGATGTATATTTATTATGAATATAAATTATAGCTCTGTTATTATTATTATACATCGAGCACTATTTTATTAGCACGACCACTCGGTGCGTATTTTAGATTCATATATATATATATATATATATATATATATATATATATAGTGTAGACATAGGGATTAACACTGCATGGTCGATTTCACACTTCCTGAGGCTGATTCGATTTCATGGAGGTAGCCAGGTGTTGTAGCGCTGGCGAAACTATAGGATAGAACTTATCTGAAATAAACATTACTCTGCAGATTACCCTGATCGACAGACTCCTAAAGAAGGCCGGAGAACGCAACAACCGTAACAATGTAATAATGAGCACAATTATCTTGACTCTATGATATTTTGACATTTCTTTTTCTTTTTTTAGTTACTTGGTAAGGAAATGTTTTGTTGCTGGTAAGGAAGTGTTTTCTTCCGTTCAATGTTTGACGCCGGGATCATAATCCGTGAAACATCTTGTAAGAGTAACACTGCAGATGTCTTTCACCAGTGTAACCATGTATTACGTACGTGTGCGTGTTGCATGTTTTTCGTCGATACGCATTCGTAAACCTGCATCTTACTTGGACCTGTGCACAGGTTGCTATTGTCCTCTGTCTAGTTAATGGCTGAGTTAAGTGAAGAGTGAAATCAAATCTATTCACACTAATGAGTCAAAACACAGTTTATCTTCTTTGCAGGTTCATAATAACCTTTCTGTACTTCTTTTGGAAGCTCTTGTGTAGTGTCTATTACTTTACTCCTGAGTATGACGATAACCTAGGCCCGGCAGAAAGGCCACTGGTCGGGAGATTGAAGGTTTTGAGGAGCGTGGTGCTACTTCTTAATTGCTATTGTTCCCAGACCCACCCTGACCCGCGGTGGTAGCGCCTGTTAAGGTCTCAGTTATGGTCAAATAGTGAAACATTAAACAAAGCAAAAAAACAAAAAAAAAACACAAACGAAAGTATAAAAATACATTTTTATAGTAAAAATACAAGCACTATAATTTATAGTAAAATGACCAACAATACATTTCATCATTAGTTAAAAGCATGCAATTATATTCAAATATATTTAGTTGGAGTCATAAAATTGTGTCCAAAATATTTTGATTTCGATATTGAATAAGCCATAGACATTAATTTGCCGCTAAACAAGGGATATTTTAGCGTACCTTTGGCAAATTCTTGGGCAAAAGAGACTGAAAATAAGGAGTGAAATACATATCTTAATGGTAGAATGTTTCGTATAAGTCATATTTATGTTGTGATTATACGTGTAGCGTAATGGTTATCGGCACTGAAAGTAGAATCGGCGTGCTGAGTTCATATTCAGGCCTCAGCAGTTGCATTCACTTTAACACAAGTACCCTAGGGAAAGGTGTGGATCTCTTCTCATTCCACCAGCTAATGGGTTAAATAGCAAGGCAGACTGGTCTTTCTAGACTTGATTAACAATCCTTAATTCATTGGGCGTGGGGCTTGTCACTCCACTCCGTAAAAAAACCTAATTGTTACGGAAACCACAGTAGCAACACCTAGCGTAGTGAGGCTGTGGCCCTATATTGGACTGCATTTCGGCTACAGTATCCCCCTATGCTCGAGTGGTAATAAGGTGGGGTTTGTTTTACAATATTTACAGTCAGATTAATGTTCTCATCGCTGCTGTTATTTTCACAACGTTTCGACCATTGCGTCTTCGGGTTTCCTCAAGTGGCGAAATAAACATGCAACTTGTTAAAAAAGAAGAAGGACATTAACCCGAGAAGGAATTTGTATGCACTTTTCTATCCATGCAACTTTCATGTTATGTTTGTTCATATTTTCCGAATGAATGAAAATGTTTTCCAATCGATTTGATGGGCGCACACGAATGTAAATAGTCGCTTTATCTTTTGAAAAGTCATTGAATATTCAAGGATTTATTTTTATTCCATCATTCATCTGTCAAATTGACCCTTCACTAAATATTTACAAAAACCGTAAAATAGTACCGTCCTATAAATAGTGGAGTATGCAAAGAAAGTATAATTTACAAGTCTATTGTCACCGTTATCGTTATTGTCATATCAATTTAATTGTAAACATACTTCATTCTGAAATGAGTTCATCCTTACACACGTTTTAACGTAACCTACATTTCTCTCAATGGTCCACGTGTTGCAAATCATTGCCTATCACGCTTCTTCGTCACTCGCATGAGCGGAGTTGCTTTTGTCTTTAGCGCCGTGTGAAGAAGGCGCCTGGATTCCTTGACGACAACGACGTTCATTTAATTAAGTGTGTGACTGAACGGTACACTGAATATGGAATTCCCTTTTAACGTATCGAAAACTGTTAGACGCACACACACACACACACGAGCAACTATATAATCTTAGTAAAATACATACAATCACATATACACAGTCATGGAAAATATACATTTTTACATAATTTTCAACCTTCTTTCGGGTATTAATGTGTGTATATGTGTATTTATGTATTTTCCTCCATCATAACCAATCACACATTATTAATCTCTCTCTCTCCACACACACACACACACACACACATATATATATATATATATAGCGGATAGCTATAGCGGATTCCCAGCAACACTCACATACTCACAACAGAACACAAAAAAGACCAACAGAAAAAGAAATATCATATGGTTCAACCCACCGTACAGCAAAAACGTAAAAACAAACATAGGAAAAATATTCTTCAAGCTTTTACACAAACACTTCCCGGAATCAAGCACCCTACACAAAATATTCAACAAAAACACAGTAAAAATCAGCTACAGTTGCACCGAGAACATGGCACAAATAATAAAAAAGCACAACAGAAAAATTATTAACAAACCACACGAACAAATTAAACCCACGTGCAACTGCAGAATAAAAAACGAATGTCCCTTAAACGGTAATTGTTTACAAAACAACGTAATCTACCAAGCCACGACAAAATCAGCAGATAATGAAGAAAAAGTATATATAGGAGTAACCGAAGGACCATGGAAACAAAGAAATTATGTACACAAAATGTCTTTCACAAATAGTAAATATGCGAACAGCACAATGCTTTCTAAGTATATCTGGGAAATAAAAAACAAAACACACACCACACCAAAAATATCTTGGAAAATAAGGAAAAAATCATCAGCCTACAACAACCTATCAAAAACCTGCAAACTTTGCTTGGAGGAAAAAATAGCTATCATTACCTTCCCAGATGAAAATAAATTATTAAATAAAAGATCCGAGCTAATCTCAAAATGTAGACATGAAAACAAATTTTTACTACGTAACTTAAAATAGAAAAATAAATAAATATATAAACAAACAACAATAAAATAAGCAAAATAAATTACTCCAAACAAATCATAAAACCACACCTGTTAGAATATACGAAACAAAATCAAAACAAAAGAACGGACGAAAGTTATAACTGTTATACAAATAAAAATAATAATAAAAAAAAACAAACAAACAAAAAAAACATTAATAAAAGATAATATACTACGTTACTTAAAAACCGAAAGCCAAAAAGATATAGTGTAAC